>JANHGB010027159.1:0-29863 GCA_026283785.1 Coracopsis vasa | reverse complement strand
CAAGCAGTGAACACACAGATCCCCGGGAGAGGGAACTACAGCTCCCGTCGGCCCCCGCGCGCCGCCACTCCGCGTGTGGGCGCGGGGCTGCTGGTGGCTGTTACTCCGAACCGCTTCTCCTCACCCGGAAGCGCATCGCCGGCTTCCGACGGTAACGGTGCGTATGGAGGGTTTCCGTGCTCCCTCTCCCCGTACCCCGGATAGCTACGGAGCGGGACTGCCCAGTGGGGTGCGCGCCGTCCCCTTCTGTCAGGTTACCCCGTGTGCAAGGGCGCGGGGGTTGGTGGTGTGGCGGCGGGCTGGGCCGGCTTCCCGGCGTGCACCGCGCGGAGAGGCGGGGCGGTGGTGGTGACTCCTGTCCCAAGGTGACTGGAGTTGGGCTGGTGGGGTGCCCCCGAGCCCTTCGGCCCTCGGTGCAGGTGGGTGCTGGCTCCTCGTCCGCCGCCGTTGCCTTATGCTTGGGGCATTCGGGCCCTGGGGGTAACGGCGGCTGGGGGCTCCCGAGGCGGGTGGTCCAGAGATTCCCCACGCGGGGAGTGGTGGGGCCGCGGCAGCTGCTGGGTTGGGCTGGGTTGAAGTTGTTACTTTCCCTTCAAGCGAGGCAAAACTTGACATGCCGTGTTTGTCTCGGTGGCGGTGCGGTCAAAGCGATTGTGATCGTGCTCCTCGGGTTCAGCGGCTGGTCGAGTTTCCTCCCCAGATTGCTGCCTGCTTTATGTGTTCGTTATGGTTTAAAACTAGTCTCTGAACTAACTGTGTTGCTTTTTTGTACATTGCGGAAAGAGCTAATTCTGTGTTCTGTTTTGGGTTTCTGGTTATTAGCTGAAACACTAGTGTCATCATGATTCTGAACCAGATTTTGCGACTCTCGTCCATTTTTCGCTCCGCTGTCTACACTCACTTGCGCAGAAACATAGGGCTTTCTGCTGTCGTCTTTAATAAGGCAAAAGAGCTCGATCCAGTTCAGAAACTCTTCTTGGACAAGATCAGAGAATACAACACAAAGAGCAAGTAAGTAGAGGAAATTATTTTGAGGCTGATGGCAAAAGGGAGAATAACGTTTTTGACAAATGCTGAAATGTGCTGGGTTTGTGGGTTGGTCTGTAAATGCTCAAAGTGTTCTTTCCTGAAACCCTTGATGGTAGTGTCACAAATGAGAAGGCTTGTTCTTGCTTGCCTAAAACACAATGTCCATTTTTTCCCCCATTAGGGAAAAAGAAAAGGGTAAACGTGATGTCAGTCTTCACGGGGAGTTAGGGCATTCAGTACACGCTACATGAATGTACCAGTATGTTAATTTTTACCCATATATGTGCTCTGTAAAGAGGAAAAAAATATGAACACCACCCCCTTTTTTTTTTTGGTGGGGGAAAGCGGCTGTTCTTCAGTCCTGTTTCCAGAAGCGGAATGGAAATAGTCTCCAAAAGCAATTGAGAATTAATGGGACTGTGAAGCTGATTCATTAAACATCTCAAGTTAATAAGCAGTTAATTCAAATGGAATCTTAGATTCTTGTGATGCTTGAATGAACTACTTAATAGGAAATTAAAGCTCTAGCAATTCCATGTCATTTATTTTTGGAAGGCAATCGGCCATTTCTTCATTCTAGCAATTCTGTGTAATTTATTCTTGGGAAGGAAAGCAGCCATTTCTTAGTTCTATTGTTTCTTAGATCTATTAGTTTCCACACCTACAAACTAGCCTGCTTATGGAGGTATATTTTTGGTGGCTTTACCAATCACAAGTGTGATGGCTTAGCTGAGCACTGGTAATCTAAAGAGTTCCTATTTTAATTGTTTTACCTTTGTATCCCAAGAAATTCCTGTCTGATTCTACATGAATGCAAGGTGCCCTGCCTTGTCTCTTGGGTCTTTGCTTGTTTAGTACTCAATGCATGTTCTCTTTGCGAGAACAGTTAAGCTTTACTAGCCAAGATCACCAATTCAGAAATAGCAGAGGTACAGATCACAATTTTATTTGGAAGTCCCACCTGGAACAACTGAAACTAAGAATTCTGAAAGTCTGGATATTCAGTGTAGCTTTATGTCTCAAAAGGCTACCTCAGTCACTTGGATTTTCATCTCTGATAGTAGAAAGCCTGTACTTTACCCCAAGAACCTTGTTCATGTGGAAGACCAAAGGTGTGTCATATCTTGACTTTTGGAAATACTTTAAATGGCTTGCTTTCTTTGGTTGTCAGAAAGGTTCTGAATTCACAATTGGCCATGAAAATGTAGAGCTTCCACATGAAGCTTCAGGACTGAAGTGTTAATCAGAACTTTCAATGGTTGGTTTGGTTTTTGGTTTTTGTTTTTTTTGTAGGCAAGCTGGAGGGCCTGTTGATGCAGGCCCTGAATTTCAGAAAGAAATGAATGAATCCCTTGCTAGACTTCAACGGGCATATGGAGGGGGAGATCTAACCAAGTTTCCAGAATTTAAATTTGAGGGTGAGTTAACAATTTTACTTAATTTCTAAATGCAAGTAAGGGCATGTTCACTGACTGGTTTTCTTAAGCGATTCCCATTTAGTTTTTATTTGGTCTGTTAGTTTCATGTAAGATGCCCTTGCTCAATCTCCTTACTTTTGCAGACCTCACATCTGATTCCATCTGGCTCCTTTTTTTGATTATTTGTCTTTTCCAGCAGAGGTGTGGACTTACTTATCCTGATGCCTAACAAAACTTACAGTCAGATCAGGCTATCTTAAATTACCCTTCAAAGACCCTGAAGAAATATCCCATGTCCTATTGTTTTGGGGCTTTTTGGTGTGGCTTTTTGTTTGTTTCTTCTTATTATCCTTCCAAAGATGTCATCAGACTAATTTCAAAACTAGTTTTCTGTGTCATCCAAAGTGCAATTTGTAGATTTTGTAAGCTCGTCCGTAAAGTCAGTGGTTTCAGAAAATGAACCCAGAACTTAACTTTGCTACTTATGACTACTTTGTGACTAAATTACATTAAACCTTTTTCTTTGGTTATTTGAGTATGGCTTCTGTTTAACTGCCTTAAGTTTGTGTTAGCATGTTTCCGTATTACCTCAATTGATTATGACAAGAAGAATGCTTGTGACAATTGTTTATCAAGAATATAGAGAAACTGCACAGACTGTCTGCTTCAGGACATAAAGGCAACTACATTTCTGTAGTTCTTTTTCCTTTACTTATGTAGGTACAGCTCAGAGTCTTCATTGTTCACAAACGGTTTTAGCTTACCCCCATAAAACCAGGCTTTAGCTGTCTTTCTGGTAAGCTGTAAGTAGCTGGGGCTCAGCAATGTTCTGAATGTGCCAGTGTATTTGGTTTATGTGGCAAGGTTTTGGTAGCGGAGGCCTGCAGGGTGACCTCTGTCAGGAGGTGTGTGTCCACACATCAGACATAGCCAGTTTCATTTGGCTTCAAAATGGAGCCACTGCAATTTGCAGCTGAGCTAGTCAGTGATGCTAGTGCCACCTCTGTGACAACAGAGTATTTAAAGGGTGAAAAACACTGCGTTTATTTGTAACCCTCCTGGAGAGGGAGGCAGGCAAAAGAGCAAGAGAGCACAAGGATGGGTATATACCTCGCAGCTAGCCAAGGTCAAGCCACCATAGGCAGACTAACTGGAAACTGATACAGACTAGGAACACATCTAAAAATACTTTGCATTTCTCTGGTATTTCAGTTAGATTAAAAAAGGATTTAGTGTCAGATTGTTACTGGTGCAAATAAAACAGAGCATCTGTAAAGCAGGATCTATGGCATTTGTTTTCCTAAGTTTTAGGGATGCAGTTTCTTTATATTCAGCTCTATTTCTATGTACTATGTGAAACAATACATTAGTATTTGTTTGTAAGTAACCAGAATTTTTGTGACCATAGGAACAGCACAAAGGAGGGGGGAGATTGTTCTTTTACCACTGTTGCCTATCCTTAACTGAATTCCAACAAGTTTTCAAAATTAAGTGTCTAATGGGTAGAAACATAATTTTTTGTCTTAGTGAAGATTACTCTAAGATGAGCCTTATCCCTCAGACTCCTTGTAGCAAGGAGAACAGGTGTTACTAGCCCACCTGTCAAAAGCCCTAACCCTTCCGAGTTTGTACCTTTGACATCAGAAACTCCTTCATCAGTATTTGTATGTGGAGAGTATCTTTTGCTGAGTGGAACTGGAATTGTGTGCTCCATTCCGTTAATCAGCTGTAAGACACTAATCAAGGAGAAAGAAGAGCTTGGTTACTTGTTCTTACACCAGAGCTATGCTGGAAATATTAGTGGCAAGTGCAATAAGTTCTGGTTGATGACTTCATCTTCTCTGTGCCTTCGTTCCTTCCCCAGGTGATGCTAAAGCTATTTAGGCAGAAATGTTAGTAAGGTGCATGTCTGTCTTAAACTTTATGCATAACTCCTTTAAGATGGGAAAGACCTGTCGCCAGAATAGTTTATTCTTTAGTGCTGCCCACATCCAGTGATACCCTGATACAAATTAAGTGGTGGTGTACAAGACTGCAGCGTACAAGAGCTTGCTTTAGCTTGCCATATTAATGTTTAGCTTTCTTTAAATAACAAATGAATTGTCCTATTCAAGGCTGGACTGAAAAGAGGCTAATACGACTTCTCTCTCCCTTTCCTCCTCTAGAGCCCAACTTTGAGGATACTCCAAAGTGACCTGCAGGTTGCACGCCAAACAGCAGCATACATCAGTGGAGTTGCTGAACATGGCACCAGTTGTAACTTAATAAATGCAGTGTTGCAGTTTGATTTCAGAAGCGCGAATAATTTCTTAACTGTATTGTAAGTGTAGTTAGCTGTGATCTTCAGGTGACTGAGGCAGCTGAGTAGTATTTCTTAGTATTAACTGCAAAACTATGTTGTAGTGCTGAGAAGTTCTAACATTGTTAATGACACATCAAAAAGGAGCTACTTGTTTTTCTGAGTTGATCACATACAAAATCTTCTGCAGAAAAAAATCCCATGAACCCTAAATGGAATGGACCTACAGAGCCAAAAATGTAGACACAAAGTCTACTAATTTTACAGGTGAAGTATTATTCTTACAGAAGCAGCTGACACCTGTTAATGAGGTTGTGAGATTTAAATTTTAGTAATTTAACTATTGACACAAACACTTCAGGTTCAGAGCAACTATTTATTTGTGACACTTCAACAACTAGGATCCAGATACTACAGCCTGAGTTATACTGGCATGATTTTTCTTCAGAATGAAATTACATATGCAGTCTACAGAGAAAGTGAGAGACTGCTTTGTGGAAGAGAAGCTGTAGGCATTTTGTATTAGACAATGAACCACTGGTTCAGACTAAATTACAGGATGCTTTGTTCTATCAGGATAGTGAGTTTAAAGTCTGCACAACTACTTACACTCTTACAGATGACTTTGGCAAACCTAATACAATGTCAAGGTATTAAGTCATCAGAATTGCAGGAGAGTTTGAGTCCTTGACAATGATGGAGACATAGGTAGTAAGTAGTGGTAGCAAGATCACCAGTGAAAGTTATTTGAGTAGATTGTTCCAAGCTGTAAGAGGGAATCCAATATTGCTGCATGTATACATGAACAAAATGAGAATCATAGAATGGTTTGGCAGGGAAGAGACCTTATTGATCACCTATTTCTACCCCCCTTCTACTAGACGAGGTTGCTCAAGAAGTCTTCACACAAGTTGACTTATATATTCAATTTAATTCTATTTTTAAGTTAAGGGGTTTTGGTGGTCTTGGGAGTGGGGGCTTGTGCAGTTTGGGATTTCTTTTCGCTCCTGAAGAGCAATCACAATTACATTGACTGGATCTAAACATTAGCAGTTTCTATTTTCAGCATGTAATACATGGAAACTATTTACAGAGTAGAGGTCAAAAGATCCCTTTGATACTTTTGTATAACAAGTAGTCATTTGATGTCCCTCACAGAGGCAGAAATCTTCTAAATAACAAAGGACTTGGTATGCTTGAAATCCTAAATGAGGCAAACAAGTTAACATAAGTAATAGTTCAAGGATTTTAACCAGATTAACATCGAGTGTACATTTCAGATGAAACTAAGGCATCAAGTTTGAAAAGAAGCATGTCTGAAGCACTGTTAGTTAACGTGAAAGGGAAGTCTACACAATGCACTGCTACACAGAAGTAACTTACTAAAAACTACCAGTATCAAACAGCTCTGTTGAGCGTCTGATTCCTAAGTGCTGCATTAATACTAATAAACAGATACCACAGCTCTTCAACGTTTACTCCTCTCACTCAGAGCTGGCCTCAGGAAGTTTCTTACATATATATTAGGTGAAGGAATAAGCTTATGCTGTTTCATTTGTTCTGTTTTGATTAAAGAAATGGGTGTTGTTCAATGAGCTTTTAATGCTAATAATGTAATCTTAAATTACAGATAATAAAATTAAGTTGCTCTAGTTGAAGATTTTTAGTTGGAGCTCCATTCTTGCACTAATCTGAAAAGCTGGAGCAATTAATATGCATTTTCTCTCAATGAGAAAGGAGTTGGGGGGGAAGTAGTAAGTTTAGCTTCCATATTCAGTCAAGCCTTAGAGAAACTAAGGCCAAATCTTTCCTTCACTGCTGATTTGGACTCCAAGTTAATTTCCTTGGTTAACTGAATGGACAAAAGCAAGGCAGAGCGGAAGTTTTCACAAGAAATAGCATCATTAAGTGGGCAGCTTAGAGGTGATAAGGCCAAATAGTGTAAGGGTGTTTGTTACTCTTATCTGATAGCTGGAAAATAATCCAGAACATTTGAAAGAAAAAGAATAAAAAAAGCAAATAGAACAGGGAGAGATTAAAAAATAGGAAGCTATAAATGCAAACAGAAGGTGTCTTCATGTAGTGGTGGTGTGTACAGTTTGTCAAGGGTAGGGGCATATGTGCAAATCCGTCAGAGATGAGTAAATTTTGAAGACATCTGAAGTTCAAACACACTAAACACAAAATACTTGCCTTTTCACTCGTAGATTGATAGTTGGTCTTCTTCCTGTTAATAGAGCAGGAAAGGAACACAGGTTAAATAGTGACTTTACTGGTGTTAGTTTTAACCCTTTGAGAATCTTATTTATGAACAAATCCATTGAATGCTTTTAGGTAGCTGCCATTGACTCATGAACCACTGTCAAGTTACCTTCCCTAGCTCGTCTTTTAAGGTCTTCCAGAAATGCTTTTTGTCTAGTTCATGGCCAGTATAAATAACAGAGTATTTTGAAGTTCAGATTAGTTTAAAGAGGAGACACATACCTGTAGCTGAGTTAAGGGTTTAAACTGTAACTGTAAAAAGCGACATCTCTGCACACTGATCACAGTAGTAATGCTTTATTTGTTTTATGACCAACACACTGGTTCTAATAACGGAACCAGCTTGTGTGTAGGATCAGAGGTTTACTTTCAGTGTTCAAAAAGGCCACTGTACAAGAATCATGTGAGAAAGGCCTGAAATAATCATCCTGGATTACTAAATCAGAAATGTATGTGAAGTTTGCAGTGATTTGTGTACTACCTTGCATCAGGATACTTACTGGGAAGAGCTTTCCTCTGAAAAAGAAAAAAAGAAAAACAATTAGCACAAGAGCAGTTTCCCTGGCTGATTTACAGTCCTTTGAAACAGTTATTCTGAGCTTATTCAGCTCTTCAGTTTCTAGGAGTTCATGAAACAAGTGCCTCTTCTGGTGTGAGTTTAAACAGAAAAAGATTAGATTGCTTTCAAAGGTAAATAAACCTCCAGGTGAACATGAACTCCAACAGCAGCTCCGTTAGCTTGTTACTTTCAGGCAGCGGACCTTCTCAGACCCCGACATTTGGCATCCCTTCTGCACGAAGGTAAACCCTAAGGAGAGGGTAACTTGTGGAGCTTTTAGCAGTAAGCTTTAAAAGCAAACTCTCCACGTGCACTTTCACCACGACCCAGAAGGGGGAGCCAGTTAACGTAGTTTCCGCTTTGTCGGAACTCAGCCACTCACACCTAGTTTGAAAGTGAACTTTGACGGCTTGTTTTCATGTTGCCTCTGCCATCCCCTTCCAAATCTAGAGCAGGGAGGCTCCAGGACCTAGGGTTCGGCTCCTTGCTCTCCCTAGATTGCCGTGTGGTACCTGATGCAGCTGCCCAAACGTCTCCATGTCATTCTCTAAGTATCTTTTACAGTACAAGTTGGCAGAAGAAAAGAATGTCGGCACCAAAAGAGTTCCTGTTGTAATGCTTTTTAGTACCATGGAGTTAGAGCCTTCATGAATAGGAGAATGCATTACTGTCCGCAGAAGTGCAGACTTTCTTTTTTTTCTTTTTTCCTTTTGACATAAGAGTGATTTTATTTTACTTACTTGTAAAGTAGCCCTTTTTCTGGGCATAAAATACTCCAAGGCCACATGATGCCATTACCAGAGCCACAAATACTACTGCAGTGATGATACCACTTACATTGAGGTCATCTGTAATTACAAGACAGAAATCCAATGTTGTAAGTTGTAAAAGTTTCCGTTGGCTGTATTTGTTTTCCCCCTAATTACTACAGCACCATTTGTAGCTATTGGAGGCCTTTGGCCCAAGCTGCGTAAGTCAACTGTTAACACTTGGATGTAGATAAGCAGTCCAAAAGCACTACAGTATCACAGCCACATTGACAGGAGTGCTAGACAACAAGTTAGTGCTTCAACTGCTTAGTTAGGGTCAAAATTAGGGAAAGACTAGGGGGCTTCAAGGGATAAATACTCCTTATTAAACCTATCCTGAATAAGCATTCAAGTAGTATGTCTCTAGGGGAAAATAACTCGAAATCTTTAAAAGTCTTAAAACAAGCATTTTCCTATAGCTAGCTTGCCTAAAATAACTGAAACAGCTGATGGCAAGTCCCATGCCTGAAGAACTCTTCAGGCCAGTTATTTAAAATTCAGTGCTTTTTTTATTTTTAGACAGCAAGGCTTTTAAAATTCAGTACAATAAAGGCCAACAAATACTTTAGCCCAAATGTAACTATTCTGTGATTTTGTGTCCAAAGTTGAACTCAACACTGGACTACCAGAACACCTAGCCATTTTTATTTTGAAGGGGATGACTCGTGCCCATTTCCTGATATAATCTCAAAGAGGTTCAGACAATCATCTGGTTTAGGAGAAAGAAGCATAAACTGGCAGAAATATTTTCACAGGTTTTTGTTGTATGCCAAATTACCAATTCAGATTGTGACTTTAAGCATACATTAATATTTGGTTGGGAATTTTATCCCCGAAGTTATCAATATTTGTGCATTGGTTGACAGCAATTTAGGACTTTTATTTCCACAGCAGAGGGATTTTATCTAGGTAGCTTGTGGGACACTTGACCAGGGTAATTGACCAGGAATGCATTAAAAGCCATGATACAGTGACTTTCAGCTAAGTTCTAAGAAAGCACTGGATAAATTGCTTTAAGGAATACTTGGACATGAAATTCTGTGCAGTATTTGTTACGATTTGTTACTATCTGCTTTCCTATCCCATCTGCAAGACTAGTTTTATATTTTGCCAAAGCACTCTCACGTTTTGGGTTATTATAGACTATCAACTTTGCCTCTCCAGCCCTTGCTGAATTCTTCATTAGCTAACCAATGTCTTACTTCACCTGCTACGCTGTGCACGAAAAAACAAGGCAGCATGGAGTTTTTTGGGGTTTTTTATTTGTTCGTTTGTTTGTTTTTTAAGCTACTCTGACTTCTTTGGTGTTCCTCTGGCAGGTATAAATGAGTCATTCAGTTAAATGCCTGATCTGTTACAGTAAGATACTTTAAGATGTCACATGAATGCATTTGAAAAGGGAGGCTTTTCATAAAGAAAATAACCCAAGTGGACTGGCACAGCATCCTCTACTCCTTCCACAAAAGCCATCTGAATTATTAAGACTTTCACATGGGTACTGCTGTTCTGAAGTTTAGCAACCTAAGGGCTGATTATTGCAATAATTTTAAGGTACTTAATTAGCTACTTTTCTGTGAAATGCAGTGAGATATGTTTGTGCTGTATGAAAGGAATGCTTTAAGTAGCCACAGCATCTACATAGAAGGAATTCATATTATTATTCCTCCCCCCAGATGCCATAATCAAACAAAAAGATATAATTCTTAGCTTATCAGTTGCACCACACAATAGAATAATTCTTATTACAAGACTGGTTTCCTCCATTATTTTGTTTGACACATACCAACTTGCATTCGCTTCACTGAGCATTTCTGAGATAATCCAATCCCATTGGAGGCTTCACAGAAATACTCTCCCGTGTCGTTCTTTGTAACTGTGTTAAACAGCTGTTAAGAAAGAGTCCAAAACCATTATCAGAATGGAGAAGAGAAAAAATAAAAATCAGACTTTCTTGTGGGATAGAAATTTTGACACATCAACAGGGGTTTGTTTGTTTAAACAAGGTGTCATAATTCAGCTCCCTCGTCACACTGCCTGTCCTTCAGCTTCTGGTCTAAGAGGGACTTCTTGATGGACATTGCAACTAGATGGAGTGGATCTACGAGGAGATCCTTTTTCAGTGGATCAGTAGTTTCCAATAAAGTGCATTTTCTTAGACACTCTAATTTCAGAATCCCTGAAATCAGAATATTTTGTTCATTTTAACAAACAAATGATAATCATGTACTACAAAAACGTGACCCATGAACTTCCTGTGGGAAATGCATCTGTCTCTGTCCGTCTGTGTCGTCCCTTCCCCCCTCACCTCCCCGAATGGCACCTTCTCTCTTCTTCCAATGGAGAAATGCTTAACTGCACTATTTATCAAATACTTTTCACTGGCAAGTACTCTAGCCATGCCATTCAAGTCTTAGAAGGCAAATGCAGGGACTGCAAGAATGAAGACCTTAGGTCCACTGTAGGGGAGGATCAGGTTCATCCTTAGTGCTGCACTCCCACTGAAGTGCATGAAGTTGCTATTCCAGATTTTAATGTGCTACTACCAATAGAACTCTGTTGACATACTGAGACATCATTCTCACCCAGCACTAGGTAGCTAACTGGCAAGGTGAAATTTGTCATATATTTTCTATATTCTGCTCATTTTTCATTACTGCAGCCTTGCAACTCACCCAATTTGTCTGTATCACTCTATGTCTATGGCTTGTCATTAGTCCAAGGCAGAAACCACTTTCTACATTTGTTAGCACGTATTTCAGCATGACATTGATCTCCAACAAAGACCTTGTGCTTTTCTGGGTTAAGACTCCTGTGTGTCATTGTATTAAACAGTAAATTTGGTCTTCTTGATAGCTGGTTATGACAGAGTTGGTTATTACACTTACCAGAGTGCCAGACTTCTTATTCATTGTGTAAGTTATGTTTGCTCCTCTAGCATTGCCTGTTCCTGTCTTTTCCAGTAAGGCAACACCATTCTTGTACCACTGATACTCAGATGGAGGAGACCCCTCTGTCTCCTTACAGCTCAGTTGCACTACTGTTCCTGTCATTGCAGAGCTGGGTACCTCACACACTGGAGTAGTTGGAGCAACTGGACAATGAAATTGCACTTGTTACACAGTTTTATCAGTACTGTCTGTAAGACAACAGTTTGACAGTCGCTGGTGAGGAGGTGAGCACTTGCATGCATACTTAGAAACTAGCACGTTAATGAAATAAGGTGATGGAGAAGGGGTTGAAGGCAGAGTCCTGCCACTGGAGAGCACAGCAAAATTTGGGAGTTGCTAAAAAAAGATGCCTGCTCCCACCCTCCACCACCATCTGCTGTGTCATCCTGTCTCCAATCTATACACCCTCATGCAACCCCAGAGAGTTTGTTCTACCTTACTTCTTGTATGGGGCCTCTTGCTCACACAGAGGAGGGATAACTCGGGGAATCCATAGTCCAGCAATTCCCCCCTTCCCTGCCCCGCCCCAATACTTAGAAGTGAGGAAGGTGTCTTTTTATATTAAAAGAAGTTCTGAAAAATGTCTGTCAGAATTACCAAGATTGGCCACCATCATAGCCATTGTGTAAATATCGAGGAACAAAAAACTAATTGGACACTAAATTTCAGTATAAATTAAACACTCCCACACACAGATGCAGGAGAAGTGATCATTCCATCTGCCATGGAGATAAACATCTCTTTTCTGATTTTTAGTACAAGAATAGAAAAGGAACTTAGGGGTTTTTTTGGTAACAGGAATACTATGTAGAAGAAAGCAAAGAGTGAAGAGGCATGCATGGAACATTAAAAACACAGGTGACATCTTAACAAGTATTCATATTTTTTCCTTGACTGATTTTAAAATCAGAAGCGAAAATAAAGAAAACCAAGTGAAATACTAACTAATCCACATTAACTTTCAAAAAAGGTTTGTGAGCAACACACACACACGCTCTTCTTTGGACTCTAAGATCTCAACTTTAAATTAAGAAGCCATGTTTAAAAGGGGAAAGCTGTTGAGATAACAGAAGAAAGGAGGAATAAGTGGTGGTTTCAGTAGCTCATTGTTGGAACTGATCAGAAGTTCAAGAATTTCTCATCCTTTATGAAGGGCTTTGAGACTTTACTTATAACTTTAAAAGATCAATTATTTTTTATAGAAAAAAATCCCAAACTATACAACAATACCATATAGAAACTATAAAAGCAAATATTTTCTTTTCTCCTTATACAGAGAAAAGAAGAAATCCACCAACCTCTACCACTCATCTATGGGGAAAAATATCAGGAACAACATAAGAAGAATGTGTTCTCTTCCCTGCATTCCCCAACGGGGAAAGAAAATGAAGAGAAAACCCATAAAGAACAACCACCCCCCCAAGCCAACACCATCTCTTCTGTAAATAAAGACCACAGATTGCTTTCTCTCTGGCTGGCATTGCACAGACACTGCAGCAGTTTCTCCTTCCAAAACCAGGAGGAGACTGTAGCATATTGAAATGAACTGCTGCTGAGGAATATTTGATAAGTGTTGACAGATGCTGACTTTCCAGTGCCAAACACCAAGATCCTTTTATCCAGATTCTCAGCCACTGAGTGGCTTCAATTTTAGTAGAAATGGAAGTTTCACCAATACATAGATCAGCATACTTGCTAAGTTTCGAGAAGTGAAACCCACACTTATAGCAACAAAATCCTAGTTTTATTTCTTTCCAATGCAAGTGTGCATTTTGCCAAGCTCTTTTGTGAGTACATTGTAGGCTGTGCATGTGTACATGTGTACACATAAACCCAGCCCAAAGACCACTCAAAAACCCAGCAGCCACACACCATACAGACAACCCCTACTATCAACACCCCTTGCTATCATTCAATTTAGTTACAGAAGCTCGGGTAAAAAAGTTTGTACCCAGTACTGTGAGGGTAATAGTAGCCTCTCCCAGGCGTTGCCCCTCTTCGCTCTTTGCACTGATTTCACAGCGGTAGGTCCCAGAATCCCTTCTAGTCACATTTCTAATACGGATTCCTGTATTCAGCATCTCTGCTCGGCCTCGAAGATCACCTTTAAGGGAGAACAGAGAGAGAAGTTTCTGCTCTTTGCTTATAGCAAATGTCTGTGTCTCATCAGCTTGTTCTGAAATCACACACAATTTATAAACTGTTGTTCATTTGCTCAGGGTTAGTTATCTATCACAAAGGAGCAACATGTAATCCCCTTCTCAAGACAGTAAGAACCATCCACAACTTGTCCATTTGGTCTAAAAAACAACCCCAAAACAAACAAAAAACCTCCTACATCTGTCACATTTTCTAGTTGAAAGGTGGAATGTTTTTTTTTCTGCAGATATTTCAAGAAAACATGTATAGCAGCACTCAGGTGACAAAAAAGGGCATTATCTTGCATGAGAGGGACAGCAATTACTAACTTAATAACTTTTCAGAAAGAACTGTGAGTGAGACCACAGCAAAGTATTTGACATTTTAACTTGGCAAGAAAAACTGAATGCATTTAGCAAAGATATTGCCAGACTTCCTATAACAAGGTTTTTTTCATTATATAGGCTGTTATGAAAGTAAATTTACATGCACACACAGAGACATGAGTTCCAGTGTTTCTTTAAACTAAATATATGCAGAAAAAAAACCAAACCCCAAGTTCTTCAACAGGACCAGTACATCTTGCAAGCTCTACAAACCAACAAAATCACCGTGCTGTTATTTTACTTTTCAACCTTCATTTATTGTGTACAAGGTACCAGAGACCCACATGAACCTGAGGCAAGTCCTTTTTAGAACATATAAGCAGAAATTCCACTTCTGAAAAGAATACAAATTATTTAAAATATACAGCTGAGTTTATATTTTATGCAAATAAAAATTGCTGCATTATTCATATCTAGGCCCTCCAGCTCTACTGGAGGCTTCAGAAACCTCTTTGTAGCATAGGAGTGCAGAGCTTGCAGTAGTTTTGGGGAGTTTATATCCAAATGTAATTTCATTTTTGAAAAATGACAAGGAATGTCATTTTCCTTACATTTGAGTCTTACTATATTCAACTTCATTAAAAAATAATTAATCATTGATGATTATATTAAGTGCTTCCCCTCTCCACCCCCCAGGGAAGAATTCTTTTCCTCAAAATGACAGCTGTTCAGATCCTAATGTTATTTCCTGAAGAAAGAGTCAGTATCTATGCTAGAGTATGACATATTAAACTATCAGTCTAAGTTTGTAGTACTATACCTGTAAATTCACTGTTGTAGTAGACAAATGAGACTCCTTGAGACTGAATTTTCTTCCATTCTATTCTTAAGCTCACACTTTTGGAAAACTTGTGTTTACAACTAAGAATAGCCTCTAGAGGGGCAAAAAAAGAAATAAATAAAATAATGCAAAGAAGACTTTAGCATTGTGTTTGGTACATGTTCACACTCCATGAAGTTAATATTCTCTCTTCAAAAGAATTTGAGCAGTCAGTAAGGGCCATATCTACTTCTCAAGGTGATGGCATCAGGTCTTCTCCAGATTTACACAAACAGAATCTATTAAGATTTCCATACTTTGGTGACCTTCAGATCAAACTTAGTTGCTGGGGACCATGTTGGATGGGCACAGATTCTGTATTGCTAGCTTCATTTTAGGTTTAAATATTTTTATCAGACCACCATTAAAAAAAGGACTCTGATCCTGTAAATGATATTTTATGAATTACGATTCTGAATTCAGCATCAGTAGTTTAACTGTTTAAATGTAAACTTAATGCAGGTGGACAAAATGGTAGTAAGATGGTTAAACATTCCCCTAAGTAATTTGTATATTTAGTTACAATTTCACATTAGTTATTGTAAGGGTATGTGGAAGGTGAGAGTCTGCTTCAGGAAGGTTTCCCAATCAAGGACCTATTCAATGCAAAAGCAGTAACAAGTAAAAAGAGCTGCAACAAACAAAACCAGACACACAGACATGACAGACAGGTACTAACAGAGATGATGATAAAGACCATCAATATTTATTGGAATAAACTCAGTGTTTCAGTAGTTCCATTCTCTGTGGAAAAGCATGCTGAAATATAGATTCCTCCCCCATCTCCCTCCCGCTCTCCCCTCCCCCCAGTAAATAACTCTTAATTCAAGGTATTAATACGAATTGTTGTGAGACAACATCAGAGGAAAGAATTTATCCACACCTCTGACTGGCTCCAAGTCTATTAATACAGTAAAATTTAGCATCTTCCAGAAACTT
This sequence comes from Coracopsis vasa, assembly GCA_026283785.1. NCBI lineage: Eukaryota > Metazoa > Chordata > Aves > Psittaciformes > Psittacidae > Coracopsis > Coracopsis vasa. The sequence goes on along the minus strand of JANHGB010027159.1, from coordinate 14,255 downwards.
TGCAAAAGAAACAAATACAGTATTGACCTTGCCACCTCTAGGCTTCTTCCAACACAGGCCAGAGTATCAAGGATCAAAAGCCTTTATAGTTTTGACAATGCTTGTCTGGCTTTTCAGGAGGCACTGCTCAAACATACAGTCAATCTGCATTAACTGGCACGCTCATTTCCAGTCTAAGCAAACACAGCTGAAGGGCGATTAAGAGCTACCAACTGATCTACCTGCTCACCCTTTACAGTCTGATTTCCCAGGTCTGTTCTGTAGAGAAGCACAAAGCTTCCAAGGGGCCAGACTGGTAGCCTTGGTGATCTCTCATAAGGGAAAAAAATGTCTAGACAGACTTGAAAGAAAAAGTGAGGCAGGAGGGCATTCTGTGCCAGAAACACGTTACACACGCACTGGCCGCTCCAAAAAACATGCTGTGCACTCAGGAAGCCTGAGGTTCCTGACTTTAGGTTGAGTGGATGGGTGGAGGCTTCCTGAATCTTAAGATTTGCTAAAGTTTCCTTTCTATTTTGTTTTTGTATCCTTTTAACAAAGAAAAGCCATCATTCAAGCTCAGCTTGCTCTTGCAACTGACCTTGTGACAGTTGGCTGGTCTCATGAGCTAGTCTGTACTAGCTGACATAAAGGCAGCTCAGCTGAAGAGTTCTCAGCTGAACAAGTCACCTCTGTCTTGAATGAGTTGCCCCTTTCTTGCATACCCCATTTTTTTGTTTCAGGAAAAGCTAGCATTGATGCTCTCCCACTAATCTTATACAGAGAAGGGGAATGGCATGGAAGGGAGCACACACAGGCAAGACAAAACATAATAAAACCCTCCTTATAGTTCCCCTCTACTACTCCCCCCATACTAACAGAGTCAGCAAGAGGTATTTCCAGAACAGGTCTACTTGACTTGCATTATGGTAGGCCCACAGGATGCTGTGCATTAGTACAGGCTCTGACAGACCTGGAAAAACCATCTGGGATCTTGGACCAGTCTGGGCAATGCTGAATTTGGATTTACATCGAGTCTGAAGGCTATCATTTGGTTATAGAATAATAGGATATCTCAGGTTGGATAGGACCCATAGGGATCACTGAGCCCAACTCTCGGCTCCTTGCAAGAATACTTAAAACTAAACTATATGGCTAACAGTGTCGTTCAGATGCTCCTTGAACTCTGACAGGCTTAGTGCTGTGACCACTTCCCTGGGGAGCCTGTTCCAGTGACCAACCACGCTCCTCTACAAGAACAGGAGTTAGAGAAGAAAAGAGAAATGCATTTCAGACCAGTTGTATCCAACTGAATACCTCTCTCTGTCAGCCCACACCATTCCCTTAGCGCTGCTACACAAAAAGAACCTGGCATGGCACCTGACCTATGTTAAACTGATCTCACTTTACCATAAAAAGAGTGAAAGAACAAAATGCAAGCTATATATCAAAAGACAGAGCCTAATCCAGCTTTAATATTACCTGAAGAGCTTCTCTCTCTTACCTGTCCTGAGCTCTAAATGTATTAAGTTTTACTCCCCCCAAAGTGACAAGAATACTTGACAAAAGCCCAGCTGACAGCTTTAGATACCTCCAAAATACTTGATCAATACCCCAGAACAGATGAATGAAGCCTAAAGCTCAGCAAACAGTTCTTTCAAGTCTCAAATTCCGATCTCTCTCCATTCCAACCAAATGTAAAAAACCAATCAAACAAGAACTCCCCTCACAACCCACAAGCCTCCCATACACACTGTTAGGATCCCTTTCTCACCTACCCAGAAAATATCAGGTTTTCCTCCCTGCCTCCTTAACTTCCCTAGCACATTTTTGGAAGTAATTTTTCATATGACATACACATATATAAATATGTAAATAGCCATTATAGTTACTGAAAATTAACTGACTTACCATTTTTCTCTCTCTAGTCCCTCACTTCTCTGTTGTGCAAGACAGTTAGTGCTTCTCCTTTCTATTAGTTCCCACCATTTTGGGTGGAATGAAACCAGGCAGAAGTTAGACTGATTGATAAAGGACTGATAAAAAAGTCATAGAATCATAGAATAGATAAGTTTGAAAAGGATCTCTAGGGAGCATCTAGCCCAACCCCACATCAAGTAGGAGAAAATGGGGACAAGACCAAGTCAATGCACATTCAATGCAGATTGTAAGAGTGGGACGGGACCGCTCAGGAAAAAGAAAGACAATCTTAACAGCTGCACAGCTTCTGTATACATAGTTTGCATGTATTGTATTCATACTAAAAATATTCACAGCAATGCCCATACTGTACCCTTGAACTCCTCTGCTTTTACGTTTTTGTTATCCGTTTCAATGGAAATTCCAGACACTTTACGATCTGCAAAAAGACAAAAAAAGACACAGTTCAGCAATAAGCACTTGTAATTTCATATGTGCGTCAGCAGCTACAAACAGTAATTTCAAGATCTCCTTACACTGGGCAGATTAGATATTGTCAGCTAAAGAAAGCATTGGACTAAGCGCTAGACCAGGGCTAGGCATGTGGGTGGCCTTGAACAATTTATCTTTTCTTCTTCATGCCTTGGCACCTGTAAAAAATAGTAATATTTCTCTCTTACAATAGCATGATAACATTTACATGTGAGAAGTTCTATATAAACAGTAGGCATTGTTTTATTCTGGGGTAACGTCTCAGTCTGTTTCTAATGGGGGAGACCTGCATTAATCCATAAATGTATTTTCCACTGTTATCTCTGTCACAAGGCAGGAGTTTACTGAAGAATACCATATACAGCTCCTACAGCATAAAATGTGTGCAGTAATTGGCAGTTACCTCATTCTTGTTCAAGTGAGATGGAAAACATTAGTCAGTATTTCTACAGTTTTATATCAAAAAGAAAAACCAAAACAATAACTCTATACATTTTTGGATCTCTCTTGTATCAAGAACACCAAACCTCCAGAGAACATGTGAAATAACCACTAGCCCTACATCAACCCCCACCCAGCTCCCTACTCCCCCAATGGACCTCACTATACACCCTCTCTTAAGAGCTGCTCTCCTCCCAGGAAAGGGCTTCACTTCATTCCCTCATGATTCAGAAGCATTCTTGCAAAGCCCAAGAATCAGTCAGTTATTCCAATTACTCCATGACAGGCTACAAGTCTACCAAGTGCTTAAGAACAACTAAATACAGATCCTAACACAGGTTTACATTAACCTTTTCTCCCCTCCAGAAGCACCTTTCTGAGGTGAAGAGCTTTTCATCCAACAGTACCCCCAATTCCTTCTCAGCAGGGCTGATCTCAATCCCTTCATCCCCTACCCTGTATCGATAATGGGAGTTGTCCTGATCCAGATGCAAGACCTTGCACTTGGCCTTGTTGAACCTCATGAGGTTCTCATAGGACCACTTCTCAAGCTTGTCCAGGTCCCTCTGGATGGCACCCTGTCTCCCAGGCATGTAAACTGCACCACTCAGCTTGGTGTCATCTGCAAACTTGCTGAGAGTACACTCGATCTCGCTGTCTCTGTCATTTGTGAAGATACTAAACAATACTGATCTTGCACACCATCACGGTTTTCTTCTCAATTAAGATCATTCTTTATTGTTCACATTTGGCACTACAGAGGGAATTCTCCATCCAAGAAAAAACAAAACCAAACCAACCACAGACTGTAGTTCTATCAGTATCTACAGCCATTGCCGCTGTGAATCATGGAGAAAGAATCAGAACAGGTATTTGAGTCCCCAGCACTGTAGCAAAAGTTCAGTGACTCATTCACTGTATCCTGGTGTGGTGGGTTGACCTTGCTGCACACCCACCCAGCCACTTCCTCACTCCCCCTCCTCAGCATGAGAAGGGAGAAAAAAATTTAGCAGTTCATGGTTCAGAAGACAGGAGATGACTTAGAAGTTACCACCAACCCCAAACCAGACTCAGCTCAGAGAAAACAAATTAGTTCTATTTCCAGTTAAAACCAGCAGGGGTTTTGTAGTCAGTCTGTAACAGCTCCTCTGATGCTCCTTCCTCTGCACGTTTTTCCCCTCCTCTCCATGGGCTGTAGTTACTGTCAGGAGCCTGCTCCAACATGGATCCTCCACGCACTTCAGGTTCCTTCAAACCATATCCACTTGCTCCAGCATGGATGTTGGATGCAGTGTGCATATCTGCTCCAGCACGGTCCTCCACAGGCTGCAAAGCAATACCTGCTCCACCACAGTTTCTTCACGGGCTGCAGAGGGTCCTCCTTCTCTCCCCTTGGTGCTCTCAGGGCTGTTTCTGACACTCTTCCCCTCACATCCAGGCAGGGTTTTCCCCTTCCTCCCCCAGGTGCTGCCATCATGACTGCAGGACTTGGCCGTGCCCTGCGGTGGGTCCATTGGATCTAGCTGCTCCTCACAGAGGCCTCTGCAGCCCCCTGACACCCCTGGGCACCTACACCCCATATCCCTACATTAATCTTCAGAGTTGCAACTTGCTATGTATCTCACCATCCCCTTCCAAATATATGTCCAACATCTCTTGTTTCTAAGAGAATACAGCTTCACATGTAAAGTGAATTCTCCTATGTACACACTACCAAAAGATCAAAATTAGTGTGTAACCCTCTAGTCCTTCATATGTTTTAATGTTATCATCACCTTTGTGATACCTCAAAATAGTTACAGCGTAAGTTTGACATGAAAATAAATAGGAAGTGAAGAAGACAATTCCAGCAATGCCGTTTACATAGCCTTGGAATACTGAAACAGCAAAAAAATATTTGCATTACAAATAGTGCTCGGAAATTTTTTCCACCCCATCAAGAAAGGAAACTTTCCTGTTGGACTTTAGAAATAGAAATAAAGAAAATACGCAAAATGACCCCCAACACACACCCTGTTGAAAACAGAGGATGGGGAGCCACTTCTCCAGCATCTCCCAAAGTAACCATTAGTCCTACATGACCACCCAGAGCCCATCTCCTGGGTTTTGTCTAGAATAAAGCCTGAAGTCATTAAGTCATTTTCCTTTTTGCTGATTAAACCCTTTTTAGATTTATAGAAAAAAAAAAATTAGCTTTTGACTTTTACCAAACTATGTTTTTTCTAGAATAACACCACCACATATCCTATATGGCAATAGATAACAAATCATGTTTATTAACTGAAAGAACATCTTCTTTCGTGCCTTCATGAAGAGGAGAAGCCTTTTGTTCTGAGGCTCTGTGAGCAGCTGATAGGTAGGAAGCATTTCTAGGACTCCAGCGTGTGGGTAAAGTAATTTATAAATTACCGGCACATCAACCTTCGCTGGTTGAGCACAAACATCTCAAACACATGCAGTTCACCACTGTATTGCATTCACTGTTTCATGGGCCTGGAAACTTTTCTCCTCCTTTAATACAGATGTCACACAGCTCACTGTCACGGTTTAAATATTCATAAGCTAGAAGCCACATAAAATAAGTTTTATGACTTCTGGGGCAGGACCATGGTACTTGCTTCTCTCTGTGGAAGTTACCACAACATTACCCTGTGTACTTTGTACTGGGAGCTTGCAATTGCACAAAGTCTCCGTATTTCCCCTCGCATCAAGGGATTTATAGAATATATGAAGATCCTATTATACAACACAGTAAGTGCAGAATAGTTCAACATTCACACAGCTCTCCTCCCCACACACACAAACCACAAATATACACGACCCTTTTCAAGAAGCAGTAGAGTCCAGAACAGTAACTTAAGGTGGTGCAGAGACAGCTGACCAAATTAAAACCATTGTATGTTCTGACCAAGCAGAAAGACAGAAGAGCTCCTTTAAGCCAGAGCATCTCTTCCTTAAAAATGCTATTTTGAGAAATGTCTCTGCCAACTACTCTGAATCCAAGATTTAAACTTTGGGTTTCAATTCACCATATAAAGGTCAAGAGTGAAAAGATGACATATTACTGTACCAATGAACTTTTTTTTAATAATATACTTTTATACAGACCGAAAGAAACCCCTATGATGTGTCAGTAACCTTATTTGTTCAGAAGCAAACCCCAGAAATACACACTTTCCATTTGATAATCACTCACACAGCTGTAAAATGATACTACTAGCTGGAGGAATCATTAAGGAAAAGCATATTAATCAAATCAAATCAAAGGAAACAGTTTGCCTGGAGGAAATTACATGAGGACAAAATCAAAACAAAGTTATAAGTACAAGAGAAGAAGCCAGCTTGCAGTATTTGTTTTGCCAAGTTCTAGATAGCAGGTGGCCTATAGCAAAGCTTAACAAAGGATTTCAGAGGATACTGTAGATTTAGGAAGCTGGATGTCCCAAGAATAAAGCAATAATGTAGCCTGTTCTCTTTCTGAAATGCTTGAAAGGAAATAGGAAAGCAGACATCTGTTTGGTGTTAGCATCTTTCAGACATGTGACCACCTCAGGATAAGCCATCAGCAACGTGCCTAGATGCTGATGCACACTTCTCAGCTATGTAACTACTACCCTGAGGTACTCAAACAGCACAGAGTTTTGTCACAATCACACAACTCAGATTCTTCGTGGTAGTCTAAGATGCAGTTGCTACAACTGAAAGGCTACCAACCCTGCTCATGGTGGTGTGGGCAGGCTAGACTATAACTCAGACACTTAAAAATAGGCGTGCAGGTCTCAGACCCACCACTTTTCACAGCCATGCTGCTGTCAGCAGTCAGTGTCTAAGCAGACTTCATCTTCCATTAGTTCTGCCTGGTGAATGCTAACCTCCAGCAAATACACTGGAGAGAGATCAGGAGTATTCAAAGCCTCTGCAGGGGTCTCCTGTGTTGGCCAGAGTCCTTAAGCAATCTCTGAAACTGGCGATTTAAACACCAAATATACCCTAAAACAACTGGAGTAAACCCAGCTTCATTAAGTAAACAACATGAATATGTTATTAAGGCGACAAATTTTGGACAAGGGCTAGAAGAAGTTATCTCATATCATGGGGGGAGAAAAAGTTAAGAATCTCAACTTCAGTCTTTCAGTTATCTTGGGTTACTTAATTTCTTGAATCTTAAATAATATTTATAGAACAGGATTATTTGGAGAGAGTTTATCCAATTCACAAAAGTCCCCAGCCCTGTATATCTTCAGCCACAGAAAACAAAGGAGTAAACTGAAGGGGGGGGTCTGCAGGGTGGGAATAAGCATCCCATCTAAGGCCAGATGTGGAGAACAAGTTTGTATTTTAACCAGCGTGGTGTGACTGCATAAAGGACAGTAACTAGAGAGAAGGCACATTTTCTGGCTGAGCAGCTAAAGGGATCTAAAACACAAAAGGAACTTAAAGAGCTTCTCAGCCACCCCTTCACTTAGATGGTAGCTATCAGCAGTGCTTCTCTTGTGCTTTGGAAACTGCTGGAATAAAACACAGCAAGTTCTAGTCATTCAGACCCCAGAGCTGCTGCAACTCTCAGACCAGTGGTAACACACACATACAGCTCTTCAGAGTAGCTTAACATGCTGTGAAATATGTGGCATGATTTTCAACACTCCTACTAGCTAATTAGGACATAGACCTTGCAGATGTTTTTAACCAAGGAAGAAAACCTAGGGATCCTACACTACATACACATGTGCTATCCCTACATCAGTGGCAAACAAGGGAAGATTTTCTAGCAGCTTGAAGAAACTGCTTTTAACAGAGAAGTTCACTTTATAGTCCTTATAACTACAAGGAAAGTGGTTCCTCAATACGAGCAGATGCAGTGCTGGTTTTCTCGCACTACAAATAAGTTCTAGTGTATCTGTGCTAGTAGTGTTTCAAGCATCAGGAGGAAATAAATGGCTAATTATTGTATTCCTTAGACAGTACTCAAAATGCAGTATCTTGGTCTTGACTCTTAGGAACGAGAGATACAGCAGAAGCAGCAGGCTTTTAGACACTCAGTTCAAAGAACAGGGCGCTACAGGGAATAAAAGCTCACTGATAGGGTAGCACAGCTTAACTTCTTCATTGTAGACAGTGCCTTTTCCATAAGAAGATTTATTAACAACCTCATTAAAAGCCTTGTAATGAACCACAACTTGAATGTACAGATACCTGTTAGCTTTCCCTCCCCTTCGATTATACAACCCCCCTCCTAACTCCTGACATTTTTTCAATTTGTGGAGAAATGGACCAGGTTTTTGGAGCAAGGAAAGAGCAGGGTGGTGGGAAGAAAAGAGCCAAATCCAACATTTGGTTTGGCTTCTCTTTTGGAAGAGCAGCTATTACAGAATTAAAATTCCTTCTCTACAGCTGATTATCTGACACACACGAAACCCCTCACCTCCAGCGAAACCAAAACCATTTCCCCAAAACCCAAAGGCATTTTCCCACTTCCAGCCCAGGCACAGAGCCATTGCACAATGAAGTAACCCTTCATTCCATTTGCTGTCCTGAGTAGAGTTATACATTTGAAGCTGATAAGGCCAGCATCTAAATTATAGGTCAGTTAGATATCTAAGACACACATTGTCTTATATAGCTATAAAAGATATGTAAGTTTTGCTGTGAAGTCAGCAGATACCCTCTTCATCTTTTCTCTTCTTTATTAAAATATCTCAAATTAAGAGCAAAAGCAGTTAAATTAAAAGAAAAAAAAATCAAATTATCTACAGATACTCAAGTAAGAAAGCAATCAAGTGTTAAGGTATCCTGCCTGCAGGACCTCTATTGCGATAAAGCAAGGTTCACCTAAAGCATACTTTAGGGTGGCTCCTCCAAATAGAGGAACCTGACAAGCAGTAGGTTGTTTCAGAAAAACAAACAAAACCCCTCAAAACTTGGACTAAAATGACAGAGCTTAAATGAACAAGCTGCTCAGGTTCAAATAGCTTTTCTCTACTGCAACATACACTCCTTGGCTACTGGGCAAAAATCTCTGTGGCACTGTTTTACCTCCCTTTTCTTCAATTAAAAAAGGTGGCTAAGAATTTGAACACAGCTGGAAAGCTAGCAACAACTGTGTGTGGATTTACTACCTATTACATGCCCAGAAGTCTGCAGCCTAATACAGAAAAAAAGAGTACTATTTTACTTAGATGTAGCATAAAAGTAAAAACAGTCCTTCACACTCTTCTGTTACAGAAAGTACGGTTTACCTTGCTTCAGTAACTCCGTCTTGATAATGGAACACACTTGAGAAACAAAATGTAGAACTACATTGTCATCCCACCAGGAGTTTTTAAACAGGGGAAAAGAAGCTTAGCCAGAAAGTGGAAAAGAGCAGGATTTTTACCTGTATTTAAAGCTGGTGTTGGATGATCTGAGGAGCTTGCAGTCCCACAAAGGAAAGAAATTTTTGTGTTAAATGCCTCAACTACAGAGCAGACTAGCAAGAGGTTTTCATTTATAATGCCAACCTAAGAATGAGTTAATCCTCTGCTTTGTGTGTACTGTTAAGTGTAATCTGGAGGGCCAGCACACCAGTGGAGGGTGCGTTTATTTTTAACTTTCAAGTTAAGCAGAAAGAAAATAATCTTGAAAGTCATAAGAAACTGAAGTTTTCAGAGCCAATTATCTAAAGTTACTAGTAGTAGCCCTAAGAGTTTAAGATCGTGTTAAAAATTCATTTCAGAGCAGAGCCCCAAGGACAGTCAGCCGTGGAAACACAAACCTGGAAGAGCCTGTAGAGCAGAAAGTAGGGAATAAAAGTTAAGTGGCACGAAACAGGAACGGAAGAGATTATTCAGGTCAGCCTTTCTAAAGGAACTGAACTGAAAGCACAACAATTTCCCATAAACTGAACAGCCTCTTAAGTGCTTTCAGCAGTCCCAACACTGAAAGATTACTACATGACATGGTGTGGGAAATTCAGAGAGGGAGGAGATCATATATATAATTAATTATAAAATTTTAAAACTCAATTTTTGCTTCCTCTTTTTCTAGTTGCACAGAAGAGGGGAATGGTTTGAATTCACAGCTTGCAGAGGTTCAATGTAGCATGGAGTTTATTCCAACAGAGAGACAATCCAGAAAGCATATGCCATTAACCAAATAAATATTTATAGACTGCAATTTTACAAGACTCAAACCTCTGCTACTCTTTTTGTCTCCATGGCAATTCAGAGGGAGCTTCTGAAAATGGGGGATGGGGTTTTAAACTAGTCAGGCTCTCACAAAAAAGCCCATTTTCCAGCCCTCTCCCAGTCGTGCCCAACATCAGTTTCCACAGCAACTCATCAGTGGCTGCAAACAGCTTGCAGGGACAGTGCAAGCCTATAGCTGCTTCAGCTACTGCTTATTTTAAGATGCATCAGGATGATGATGTCTAGTACCATCATGTTTCCAAAGACCAAAAGAATAGGCTGCGTTAGTAGAAGTCCCTTGCCACCGCTGCCCTGCTCACCTCGTACCACACACTGCAGCAGTGATCTGAACAGATTTCCAGTTGCACTACTAGGTGTAACAACTCAGCAAAGCACTGGTCTGTGCAAATACCTAGGGAAATTGTAGAACTATTAAATTTACAGTACCCAGTGCAAACTGTCATGTTCCCCTGAACAACAGGCAATAGTACCAAACTGATTTATATCAACTGTAAAATCAGCCCTGAAACACAGAGAGTTGGGAATTCAGAAGAAACATGACACACACACCCCCCAAAACTCACACAAACATTCTGGCTCACAATTCAAGATAAAGATCTCTGAAATCTACTATAACTTATAAGTGACTTTTGCTGTAACTGCCAATCAATTTCAAAAGGATATATACTTTCAAGAACTCGTGTCATTTTTATACCTACAGATACACACATTACTTATAAAAAATCCCCTGAAAACAAATTTAGTTTACTTTCCTACTGTGTCAACCAGCATTAGTCACAGTTCCAGTAAACACCATATGAAACTGGAGTCCCTGCTCATTCAGAACCAGTGAAGTCATTCATTCACTGCAGGATCATGTTTCCAGATGCTAGGAAGAGCATCAAGATGCTACAATTTTAAAACTCTCTAAGTAACTACATTGTTATAGTGAAGGAATGTCTCTTCCTATTGTTAGTCTTACTCATTTAAGCTGCACCCCAATTGCCTGTGCATCCTCAGTCCCTTCTCGAGTTCATAGCAGTTTTTCCCCCAGTAGGTCTTCTCAACCCTTTTTGATTACTCTAAGCATTTTACAAAGCACTTTCACTGCAGAGGATGAGTATGTATGAGTATGTATTAAATTCTGGCTTCTAAAGGTATAGGAGTAGCTAACTAACCAGAACTGTGCATGGCAAACAGATCCTAAGTAGCAGGTAAGATAGGTAATTTGCCCAGCTGCACACAAATGTCTCATTTTCAGCAGTGTAATAATCAAAGCTATTTTCACCTTTACGTCCGCTACTGAAGGGGGTGATACCTCTGAAATACATGAATTTTAAGAGAACCTCAGAACTCCTCTCTCAAGATGTTGACCTAGAATATACTTCTATACCAATAATCAAAGGATGCAAGAAATTGAGGTTTTTTTAAAAAGGGCTTTACACAGGCTTCCTCCATTCAATTTTTGCTGCCTGTGGGACATACTGTGACTTCATTCTAGCTAGCATGTTCGTGAAAAAAAGCCCAGAGTCTTTCCAAAACCGGTAGGATTCTCTTTAAATACAAATATTCAGCAAAAGCCTTGTGCGATGTTTTGTGAATTTGGGGTTACTGAGGAGATGTTTTCAATAAGTGGTGGTGTGTTCACTTGAGCAAATTTCACTCAAAGCTTGAATTTTAGGACTGCATCCTATGAGTGATAAACAGCACTAAAGTTAGATTTCTAGCTTTTTTGCTCCAGACTACAGACCAGATTATTTGCTAATATGAGATGAAAGTATGATGCCCACTTCTCTGCTGGCCAAAAGAATTTGGTGAATCTTTCCTAATAATCCAAATACAGTTGCCAAATTAGCTCATCCAGTTTTCATTCACACATGACCTCTTACACTGCCAAGTTTGCTCAATAGTCTCTTCTTGCCAGAAGCAGTTAACAGTCATGTTTGATGACTATTACTTTTAATCAACATTGTAGTTTACAGTACAAATGCATATCTTTAGCCTTAATTCTATAAGCCTTTAATAGATAAGTTAGTCCTTTAATATAAAGTTTTATAGAAGCACCTTCCAGCACATTTGAACAAGACTGAAGTCACTCCTTCAATTCAATTAGGGCTGACACATAGCAAGAGAACCTAGAACAAACAGATGATGTTTGGCATGCTTAAAGGAGAAGGGTAATTAGAAGAAATCCTCCGGAAGGTAGAGCTAAGAACAATAGGTCAGTATAATAGATGCCAAGTTTTCCTCTAGAGGGATGACGAGGACAAAAACAAACAAGAAAACCAACCAACAAACAGAAACCGCAGAAAGCCCACCAAAAAAGCCCACCAGACCAATAAACCACTATAGTCTTCATCCCATTAAAAGCTACACAAGCAAAACAACATATGGGTATTCAGATTAGAAAACATGAGACTAACAACACGGGGAAGTTACACAGGAAACAGGAATAAACATAGAGTAACTCTGTGCTTTATTTATTTTTAAATCAAGCATAAATGTTAACTTGGCAATCATTACAGCTTTTCAACAGAGGAGATGTGTTAGAAGCCACATCCTTGAGAATATTTGGGTAAGGTTCAGTAATGAAACATACTGCTGCTTTGCGTCAGAAGAAGGGAAATCTCAGTATGGGAGCTAACATTCACAATTCACTGGTTTTCTGCTCCATGTAATAAGATTTGATGAACTTGTCTGCAGGTGCTTAAGCTAAGAAAGTACCAGCTGTTTCACTGTTGCAAAAATGAAACAAAAAAAGATGTCAGCAATTCTGTAATGCTGTAAAACAAAAAATAATTCACGAGACAGAATGAGTTGTATGGAAGACAAATAATCTTGTCAGAATGAGTCAATCAGGTCGGAGACAGAAGTAGTACCAGGAACACGTATAGCTTGGAATCTTGTAATTAAATTCTTTTTAAGGCCATTAGAATTGTTTGTTTGTTGGTTTTTTAGAATAAACCATAAGTGGTTAAGGATTCAGCCCCCTGAGTCTCTACCTTCTCAACTTAGTGCTTAAAAGTCTGGTGGTTAAAACGGCTATATCTGACATCCTCCAGAATCCAAGTGGTTAAATAGCTAAATCTGGAATGTAGAGCACACATAAGATATATCATCAAAACCCACATGTTACACTTCTAGAATACTTACTACAGTCAACAGACTGTACATTTCATGAAACAATGACTCCCAGACAGGCACATATGCTGCTTTAAACTACTGTTTTGATATCTGCTTTGCTTACTTCTGCACATATTCCCTTTATAACCAACTGTTCATGAGATATTGATGCTCTAGAAACTATTACTGCATAAACTGAATTTTCCTTTAAAAATAAGACTAAAAAAATGCCCCTGTGAAGGTGCTTGTTCTCCTTCAACTTAGGTCAGCTAATTTCCATTTAAGGATCTCTTTTTGAGAAAGATATTTGAAGAACGGGCCAAGGACTACACTGGCAAGCAGATTACACAGGCAGACACACATCGGCATAACCAAAAGGGAGCACAAACACACATTAAGGTCTCCAGAGTTCATCTCTGGATTCACAGAACAATATGTTTTAGTAAGATGATGATCTGGGATGTTTACATATTTATTCCCACTGTTGTTGCAGGGCTGCAGCTCTTGCTGTGAGCCTTTTTGCTACAGAGCTAGCATCAGAGCTAAGTGGTTAAGAAATCAGGAAAGGATTAAAAAAAATAGTTCAATGAAGTTAAAACCAGTTGTGTTCAGTTTAATCAAATGCTAGTCCAATTCTAAATGCTTATTACCAGCTTTCCAAAGCACAGTGTAAACCAGTCTTTTGGGTTTCATAGATTGTTATATAGATACTCCCTCTCTCTTACATTTTCTGATGCTGTACTGCAATACTGAGATACTGATTTTCCCCTCAGGATCTTTTCAAGTGGTTATGACATTACTGTGTATCAGTGAATCACATTACACCAGGGAGAACCATTGTGCTGGTGAACAGAAGGCATCAGCAGCATTCATTGCGAGATACAAATACTCAAATATTGACTAAATCATAGAATCATAGAATAGTTAGGGTTGGAAAGGACCCTAAGATCATCTAGTTCCAACCCCCCTGCCATAGGCAGGGATACCTCACACTAAACCATGTCACCCAAGGCTCTGTCCAACCTGGCCTGGAACACTGACAGGGATGGAGCATTTACCACTTTGGGCAACCCATTCCAGTGCCTCACCACCCTCACAGTAAAGAACTTCTTCCTTATATCTAACCTGAACTTCCCC
>JANHGB010027155.1:0-14979 GCA_026283785.1 Coracopsis vasa | reverse complement strand
ACAGAGCCTTGGGTGGCACAGTTTAGTGTGAGGTGTCCCTGCCCATGGCGGGGGGTTGGAACTTGATGATCTTAAGGTCCTTTCCAACCCTAACTATTCTATGATTCTATGATAATTCACCAACTTAAAACCAATGCTTTGAACATAGGGTGGACTTGAAATTTATGCTCGCTAGGTGTGGCCAAACTGATAGGAGGTAGCTGCTGGAGCACCAACACTTTCCATGTGTAACCTTCCCTGTCCACCTACCATATAAATGCTTTGGAGATGTTAAAGTTGACAGCTTTTTTGCGTGTTGGTGCTCTTCTCAATCTGTTCCCCCACACCATGAATTTCAACCAAATTGTCAAGAATTGTCAAGTCCCTCTTAATACGACATTAAGTATCTTAGTTTGAAACATGGAGATTAAGACAGAAGCGTTAGGCATCTCGGCATCCTCAGTTGCCATCTAACTTTACTTAAGTGCCTGATTTTGAACTTTGTCTTGAGTTTATCTATTCAGAAAATTATACTGCATACAGCACTAAAGAGCTGCAGACCTTTTTCAGCTAAATGTTTGCTTTGGTTCCTCTGACTAATTTTCCAAACTCACTCTAAGCAATCCAATGTTTTAACAAAGGCCTAAATCTACTCTAAATCTTCTACCATAGTACTCTATCTCCCTCTGTTCACTCTTGTTACTTGTCCCCAGTTAGCAAATTGTGCTCAAATAGCATTGGTCTTCTCTCCACCTTAATGCTGCCATTAATTAGGGAATGTTAAAAAGAGCCTTTATGAACATTTTCCCTGCAAATACTGTTTCCTGAAACTCAAAGCGACACAAAGCAGTTGTGATCCACTCTCGGGAGGTAAACGCAGAACTTGTTTGATGAAATACAGAGACTTGCATTTTAATGGCTTCCTCAGGAAAGAATGTTTCACGATAAGAATTCTTTTATCCTGCTATGGTAGCAGAGAAAATGGGATCATGGGATTTTCAGTAGTAAGTAAAATATGAAATAGCAATATTTTTATTTCCAAAGCTTTAGATTACGCACAAGTGATTCTGAAAGCATGTCCTATGCAATCTGAACATGTTATAGAATCAAAGTGTTCTACAAATAAGCTCATTTTCCCAGATAGAAGAGCTGGCTGGGAATAGTATGAAATGTTTAATTGACACTGCCTTGACCATATGTATATGGAAATTCTGGAAAAATGCTCAATGGGAAAACAAAAAACTTACATTTTTGCTTTCTAGCAAGATTATATTGAAAGCAGCCAAGCTTGAAGATGTGCAGGCTGTGCTCTGTGATCAGGTGTGCCATTATGCACAACAAATGGTACAAAATGTTTCCTATGATCTCTTAACAGAACATGAAACCATGTGTTGGCTTTCCTCAGTCACCTCTCTTATGAGATAAAAGTGATGCACATGGTGAGATATCAGGCAGAAAAAGGCAAATGCATGTTAGTTCTTGTTCACTCAATGTACGTACCTGACCTTTGCTCTAGGATGTACAGATCCACAGGTTGATTAAAAAAGGTTCTTGTCCAAGAAATTGTAAATGAAAATTTAAATGTGCCCCAATTATTTCTGTTATCAGTTCATTCCTTTACTCTACATTAAGAATTAAAACCTTCCTCCCTACTGAATCTACCACTTACTGTGCTTGCTTCAGACTGGCATGTATATGAACCTTCTGTCTCCCTTTTCTCCCTCCTGAGTCATCTCTAAACCATGCATGAATTTTCTTTAAAGTTATTTAAAGCAATAATATCAGAATAAAAGCCTGCAATGTTTATGCTACGTCTCTCAATCGTTCATTAAGCAGTTTATGCTACTTTTGCTCATCAGTTAAATTGTACTGGTTCCAAAAAGAGGGCTCCACTGAACAAGCTACAGAATAGCTGAGATAATGTCTAATTTTTCAGCTCAAATTTTTCCTTTTATATCAAAGATAGCACTATGCATCTGCAACCCGAATTGTGAGACTTTTTGGCTAATAGATTGCAGGATGCTGCTCTTGAGGTAATCGTTTCACCCAAAGACTTGCTGATACTATCACCTGCCTTTTGTAACTGAATACATTAACACTGATGATTGCACCTTGTAAAATCTGCTCTTAAGGAGTTCTCATCATAAAAAAGTATTGTTTCCTTAAGAGGTAGGGCAGAAAGCTTCTGTCTACAAACTCCTGGGCATCTGCTGCCTTGTATGGGTGGATGCAGCTCCTGATAAACTGTCCTCAGTCACTTTTCTTTGGGAAATAATTTTGAAGACTTCATAGAGACAGATTTTGAAAAAGAAAAGTTGAAAATAGTGCCAGGTAAACACATCAGGAGTCTTTTAGCTAAAATCTATTTAAATTGAGAATATACGAACGTAATGTATGTAATTAAAAGGCATTTTAGACTTCAATTAGATTCCTTACTTTTTAATAATGTATTCAGAATGTCAGCTTTGATGTAAAGAAACAAAATATAGGAAAGCAGATATTCTTTTTCCCCACCTTCACATTGTAGTAGTTGCTTTTCATTTCTTAAAAACACCTGGCTACTAAAAATGCTTCTCCTTAGATTTTAAAATATAAGTAATTGCAAAGCTATGCTTGGTTTTAAGCTTTATTATAATAAGAGTCTACTTGCAACAATTTCTTACACAAGGACTAGTTGTTCTCTGTATCACTGCCCGACTGGAGTGCATGGAGCTCTGTCTGGGGTTGGAAGAGGAGCTGTCAGAGACCCTATGGGTCCAGGGTTAAAGGGACTGCAGGGACTGTGTTGGGTGCTATGTGCTGGCAATATCAGCCAAATATTCCACATTTTCTCTCCCAGTTCCAGCCAAAGACACACGTCACACAGTCTCACTGAAGTCAAAGAAAGATTTTGTTGGTTCTGATGGTTTGGGTATTCAATTGTAAATTTTCAGTATTTCAGAAATTTGACTTATTTGAGGAACACAACTTGTCTAAAATGTGAGGTTTTAACTTTTCAAAGTCACAGCTCTTGGTGGGAGGGCAAGAACTCTAGGGGAGTTGGGACATTCAAGAAGAATATAGAAGAAGGTAAATTGCAAGCTAATGCCTCTTCAAGGTTATTGGAGCTGGCTTCTAGTATTAACAATCTCTGTTGTGGTTGCTAGAGGTTTCTGTCCTGCAGGGAGAAATTAAGCCTGAGGAAGCTCATGGAATTTAAATTTTGGGATCTGAAGTTTTGCATGTAAATGCTTCATTACTTCTTGTCCCTTCTGGTCATCAGCAGACCATGCTGGGTCAGAATGTGTGTCTTTCCCTCCCCTCCACTTTCTTTCTCGTTATGTTATCCACCTGAGCCTACATTATCAACCTGATCTGGCAAGGTAGTTTTCCCAAGCAATCCAAAATGCTAACAGGTTTTTTTTTCTGTGTTATGTCTAAATGAAAATTAATATGAAAACATGATTAAAAAGGGGAGTGCTAAAGAAATCACAGTTTATACTCTGCAGGCATGGCCATAACACCTGATAAGATGTTGCCAGCTACATTCAAATGGCACTGCTGTACTTGAAAAGAAATTCATACACTTTAGCAGCACTTGACAATGGCTGTTTAACAACCTGGCTAATCAGAAGTGGATTATAGAAACAAAACTAATGAAGCACTAAAAATCTTTAATGAATAATGGAGGATCTTTTTTCATTTGCTTATGTTCTTGAGTTTATCCATTTAAAAACAGTTTGTGAAAGGACTGAAGTCACGTACATCAGTTTGAAACTGGATTTGTTTAAATGTTGTATTGGTATGGATATTTAATTAGGGGTTTTAGTCTTAGCTCTCCCCACAACAAGACTAAAGCCCAGGTGCAAGACTCTTCAGTCTGCATTTTGTTTATACAACACATAGTTTCTACTTCTGCATATCAAACAAATCCCTGATGTGTATGCATTTGGTTTCACATGTGTATAACTGTGTCTAACACAACCAATTTGAATCAGTAATCAAGCAGGTGTGTTTCTCCATAGGCTTTCTGTGCTGTGATTTCTGGGCTCAGATCCCTAAGGGAATATGCAGTGAAGTAAAAAGTTTTAGTTCTTGTGTCCAAACTGCTCTAAACTTAGTGAGTTTCAGATACAGGAATATAATAATGTGACATGAATGTGCTGGCTGCCTTCTCAGCTGCTCTACTTCAGTAGAGCTATGTGCATGTAGTGCAACTGAAAACTCTCCTTGTTGCACCTCTCTTCTGTCTGTATCCTCAGTTTGGAAATATATGAATTTTTCTG
This sequence comes from Coracopsis vasa, assembly GCA_026283785.1. Lineage (NCBI taxonomy): Eukaryota > Metazoa > Chordata > Aves > Psittaciformes > Psittacidae > Coracopsis > Coracopsis vasa. Next base: position 10,735 of record JANHGB010027155.1, on the reverse strand, counting down.
CTTTATGAATCTCCCAGCTTGGAGGTTTCTCTGTCCTCATTGGCTGTGTGACTTTTTCAACTGGGAAAGTATCCTATATTACGCCTCTGCCAGCAGTTCTGGCTGCAGCATCAATATCGGCTCCCTCCCTTCCTTATTCTCCATTACAAAGCTTTAGTTATCCTTTTGATTTCCCTGCCTTGATTTCCTTAATAAAAGTAATTTCACAAAATGGTTTCTGTAAATGAATATGAGTACAATGCTAAAAATTACAAACTCAACCAGGAATGCTTGGAGAAAGTATTCTGGGCTTCACACAGCTTTATGTATGCTAACAGTATCTCTGGATATTTCCCCTCTTTTTGGTCTTCTAGTTCATAACTCAGGGAGGGGAGAACAAAATGCTGCAGGTGTCCAGTCTAAAGACTGAAATGAGTTTCACAGAAGAAATTTTATACAATTATTCTTTCCATCTTCAGATAGCAAAGCTTTTTCCCAGATTATTTACATGAGAAATTGATTCTGACAGTAAGATTGAGCAGCTGGTTTACAAGACCCACATCTCCAACAAAACAGTTTTTGTCTGTGCACAGTGCAATGATCCAGAGCAGCAATTACTGCATGAAAAGTACTATTAATTGATCCAAATACAGAAAATATAAGTAGTGCAGAGACAATTATGACAGTTACATTTACGTAGCTGAATTTTTTCTGTTAATTATGACTATTGCTGCCTGTAACATTTGTTTTTACTGAGAGAAGGAGCATTTCATTCTTTCATGGCAGCGCTGTTGTTAAAACTAATAGGAGCTCAGTTCAGACTTTTTTCTGTTTTGCTGTTAATATCAGTTTGGGATAGAATAGGGAAAATTACGACCAAGCCCTGTACATATACAACATTGGCAAGCTTTGTATGTTGGTGTTAGGCTCTGCGTTACTCTGCTTTGTGCAAGGAGATTCAGTGTTTATTTGGCATCAAATGTTTTCATTTTGGCAACAAAGACCTGACCATTTTCAAGCACTGAGGATGGTGTTTCAGAGCATCACAGTACACAAAATCCCACTCCTTTTGGGGATAGATTCAAACAGAAATGACTTTTTGTTCAAGGTACAGTTCCACCAAATTGTCTTTTTGTGTGTATTGTTGTTTTCTGTCTTAAGTTCCACAATTGTGGTCACCATTGTTAATGTTTTGATGTAAACATTGACTCATGATTATTAAGGTGGACTATTTTGGTGGGGTATTTTTCTGGGAGGTTTTTTGATTTGGTTTTGGCTTTTGTTTGTTTTTTTTTTTTTTCATGGTTTTTCTTTTTTCTTGAGCAGGAGAAATTTGATGACTGTTTTGTCACCAATTAGATGTACTCTTTTGTATATCTTCATTTGGATGTGACCCTTACAGATTTGATCTGTGGAGTATCTAATTATGATTAAAATGATTAACATGTTTATTAGTTGCTTTTCTATTGCAAAGGGAGCTATTTACCTCTGTGTGCCTGAGACTACATTATAAAAAGGGATTCCAATGGAAAAAACTCCTTAATTACTGCTGGTGATATTATGCCAAGTTACACTAGCGCAAATACTTCTGAACATATTTCTCTTTCTTTAGGAGTACTGTTTGCATTAGCTTTACGCAGAAACATGTATCATATTTGTTCACATGCAAGTGCGAAGTATTCTTATCTAACCTGTGTTAAGAAGTATCACAAACTAATCCCCAAAAGAAGCAAGTTCCGATTTAAATCCAATTGCAGGCAAATGTCCATTTAGTACACAGCAACGATAAAGATGATAACTGCTTAAACCTTCAAAATGGGATTTATATGGAACTTAATGTTTCATAGTGTTACAGTGCTTTTTTGCATGTGGTAGAAACTCACTCCGAGCAGATGAAATGCTGATCACATTCTGTGTCTGATTGAAGGACTGTCACAGGCTGTGATGTTGACTAATAAACAAAGTAGCAGATGTTGATACTGAAAGGATTATTTTCTCTAAAGAACAACACCAATTGGTTTCCCAGTATTTTTATTTCTTATATCATGCTGAGATAAATATGGCAATGATGTTTAAATAATCATCTTTCTGATGGGGAACAGATGAATGCATACCTCAACACAGGTAAAATCTGGCTGGACACTTTCTCTGGCAATTCACATATTGCCTGAGGGACTCTGCTGGGATCAAACTTATTCTGAAAATACTCCAGTCAAAAACATATGTCAACAAGTTCCTGCACCTCTAATGAAACTTTTCTATGGCCTGTGCTAGAAGTATACTTTGTGCCTTCATGTTCAGCATAAACCTTATGAATTGCCATGTAAATCTGTGGATCTGTGGGGATATCCTGTAACTTTTCCAGATAGCCACAGTGGGCACATGCTGTTGCAGAACTCTGATTAAACCACACATCTACAGGGAAAAATGTCCTATGTAAAGCCCTGCCCCAGGGATGTCCTGTATTTGCAGGCAGCCTGACTCCCGGTGTAGGAGCGCAGATGCATTTCAGCATGGCAGCATGGGTTGTTTTGACAAGCTGTGAGTGTGCAAATGCTGATGCAGTTTGTTTCCAGCCCCTGAGATTTAATGTCAGAAGAAGACTTCTGATGTGTTCTCCTGGCCACCAGTTCTAGGCTTCTCTCAGGTACAGCTTTCCTGTGGTGCATGCTCCTCAGTTTTCATATATCATGACTTTTGATGTTACATGACAGCTTTGTTCAGGATTTTATACTGTTTAACGTACTTACCACTACCTGTGCACTATCTTTTTCTATTTGACTTCTCTTTCCCCCCATCCACCTCACTCTTTCAAAAAGAACTGCTCTGACTGCCAAACTTCCCCCTTTCTCTTCACCCGCTGCCATCCAACGCTTCTTGCTCAAGTTTGCTTTAGTTTGTCTAAGAAGACAAATAAGTATTTTATTTATTCTGAATTTTTCCTCTGGGATTTTTATTTTCTTTTGAACTAAGTGCAATGAATTATTTCAAAGGAATTCTGAAAAGATCAGCAGCTGAAGGGTGCTGTATATTTTATGTGAATTTTAAACAATGTCCCTGCTCTACGCAGGGAGAATGACTCAATCATCTGTATAAAATAGCTGAAAGATGTCATGTCCATATCTAATGGGTAGATATTTTGCATATACTGAAGAGTAAAAGCCAGTACGTACCTGATAGTCTGCTCACATTTAGGTTACTGGCAATTCCTATGCTAATGGGCAAGTGTCAAGAGCAGAGTAAATATAGACTCATCTTTGCTTGCTTGAAACTCATTTTAAATACTGAATGAGCACTTAAGAAGAAGCCCTTCCAGGCTTTTCTTCTCAGCATTACTGAGAACAAAGGAGTATGAATAAATGCCCTGTTACAAGATAGTGTACTAAGCTGACATATTGAATCTTATCACATCTTTACTATCTTTTGTAAAATCTTTTTATCAAAGCTTTAAGTTAGCAATCTCAGATCAGAAAGGAAGTGGGCAGGGAGGTAATCATGTGTGAGAACAAGAACATGATAGTCCACTTGAATGCCCTTTGATGCTTTAGAAAAAGATTAGGTTGTTTTTATTTGGGTTCTTTTCATTAGTCATGCAGTTTGGCACTCAAGAAGTGTCTTGTTTATTATTTTTCTAAATGAAATCTGGGGAGGTTTATACATACAGAGAAGGAGGCAGTCATCTTAGGACATTGAGGGGATTTTCCTCTACTATCTAATTCTTTATTCTTCAGTTATTTGAACTCTTTAGATGTGAATCTAGGGTAACACTAAATAAACTAGTTCAGACTTCAAAACAGTGTGGTCATTTCAGGACTGCATCCTGTCCAGTTTAAAATCATCTGATCTGGGTTGAATCAAAGCAGTGCTCAGATAACAGTTAACGTATTTCCAGAATCTTAGCTGTTCTCTGTGGTGCTGTTGGGACCATGCATTCCTTCATTTGTGAAGTGGGGTAGAAGATTTCTTCTCCATTAGGACCTATAAGAATACAGTGAAGGCTGTGAGATGACCTGTTAGAGTAAAAACAGGATAGTGTGAATACTCAGAATATATTTTTAATGTTGTAATATCACAAGGTGATATAATTAATTGATGACTGTAATCACGTCCTTTAATTTTTGTGATAATATTGTTTATTGGTAATTGAAAATGAAATGGTTATTTTTTAAAATGCATCAGTAAAAGACGAAAAAGAATTTGTTCTGGTTCATACTTGATCTTTTCCTTCTTTACTCAACAGAATGCCATATGAGCATGCATATTGAAAGCATGAAAGCTAATGCAGAAAGGACATATGGATATTGCATAATGTGTTCAGAGCTGTTTCTGGAGTCTGATAGCTGTGTCACAGCTGTAACAGCAAACCTAAGAACTTGTTAGAAATCTAGAGCTTGACCAATGACAGCTCCAGTCTTTTGAGAAACAGATGTGATTTTCCAAGAACTGCTGCAGTTATCTGCTGAGATCTTGCCTTCCTGATTCTTCTCTACAGGTTTGCATCTTTATCTGTCCTCTGCCAGACAGGTGCCCTGAAGATGATAGAGGATTCCTCCTCTTGTCGCTGGCATTTAGGACCTTCAGTCAGTCCCACCATTGCACTTTTGCTATCGCAATAGTAAAGATGAGCTGTTCTGTACCACTCTGGCTGCTCTGTGCAGGTTAGAAGGCATTTAGATAGGTAAGGGGTCTATTTGATGAGAATCACGGCTGCTGGTGAGCTGAAAGCCAGCAGGGCAGCTCTATCCATTTTGAATTGCTTAGGAAGGTGATGGTGCCTGAGAGCTGAATCCCATTATTGGGCTTTCTGCTCCTCAGTTTTATCATATGTAGAATAGTAACTCTGTTTCTCTATTCATGGAAAGATTTATGGCTTCATTCAATTAAAGTTTGCAAACCATTTAGTAGATCGTGGAAGTAAAGCACTATAGAAGTACATGACATTATCTAAATGCAATTGATGCAATGTTTAACCCCCTTTCCCTCCCTTTCCCTCATTTTCCTGCAGTTCAGTTTATCTGCTAATCTCCAGAGCCCTGCTACAATGTCTGCTGCTGTAGGCTACTCTGATTCTACCTAAACCCTTTGCCTTCTCAAGCTTGTGTTATCTTAATCTCTGTGAACTCTAACTGATCATTGATTAATTTCATAATGGTTCCACCACACCCTCTTGCATGCAAAATGGGTTATCACTATATTAATAGAGAGCACATTGTGAAAACATTCTACAGTAGGTACACAACAAAGACAATAACTGTAAATTCAATTATTCTGAAATGGCTGCACTGTTTCTAATTAGCTAATTGCAGCCTGGACATGATTAGAAAAAATTATAAAGGTTGAAACTCATTGAACACAAAACCAACACCCCACTTTGGAGATATATATTCCTGAATAAATTGTATGGGAGAGTTGGTCAGAAAGGCTGACCTGACAGTACGATACTACTTTCTTTTCTCATACTGACTTTGATAATTTCAGTAACCGCACAGTTCATTTTCATACAAAAGATAGAAACTTCTTGAAAACATTTTAATCTGGAAGAAACAGCGTGTTCCTGATAAAAAAAAAAAAGTGTCATAGGCAAGCAACATTTATTTCATCAAAAACTGGTAAAGAAAAGAAAGCATTTTGATTTAGCTGCCAGATGGATGCAATGAAGAGCTCCTCATTTGCTAGCTGAGGAGATATTTAAAGAAAAAAATAATGTACATAATGTGCTATAAAATTACAATTTTTATATAAGATACTGTTTTCAGACCAGTGTGGTCCCAGAAGGAGCAAATCCTCAATTTTGACCGGAATTGGAGAACATTTAAGGTGGAGGCAGGAAGGATGGCAGCCACATCAACTTTTTAAGCAAGAACCAAAGGATTTGCTCTATCCCATGCATCAAAACTAGGAAAGTGTTTCATTAGGCTAAACAATATGGGTTCCTTTTCAGCTTTATATAGAATGCTGCTCTCATTAGAAAAAAGGTTTTGTCCTGTTGTAATTTATGAATTGTGGTTGAGATGTGACTCAAGCCAAGCAACGAGCCAGGTGAAAGTAGATCCCCCGCAAGCTAAGTGAAGAAATAGCTGGTGGTTATGACCAGTAGCACTTCTGAACTGTCCCAGCATTAGCTGTAATTCTGGGGAGATCAAGAAATAGTGCTTCTTGAGAAGACACACCCTGATGGTATCTGAAGTAGGGTCAAAATGGGAAATATAGGGAGCTGGTGCCAAATATAGATGTATAGATAGAGAATCGCCTTACCTAAGAAAGAAAACTAATTATGGTGCAAAGGAAACAGAATGAGTCTGTTACAGAGGGAGAGAATCAAAAGGAGAACTCCTTCTGTCTGTACTTTTATCTTCCCTCTATCTCTATGCTTTGGACTTCATCTATATTAATTCTGCTATGCTGGCATTATTTAGTGTGCTGGTCAACCTTTGTGAAGGAGCGCAGCATGAGAAAGCCATTCTGATACAAAAAATAAGCTCATAGCACATAGTCTTCAAACTCTTACTAAATGACTGAGAGACTTTTTTGACAAGCTATGCTTTGTGAGTGAGCAGGCGTGGGAAAGACTATTGCTTAGTTTAATTAATTCATTTGAGGAGTATGTCTTTACTTGTGCACTATGTATAAACTAGTTATCACTCCATGGTAATTTTTCAGTCTCCTACGTGCTTTTTTCTTCCCTGGTTTTGAGCAATTAAATGAATTTAAAATATAATTACCAAAAGAGATCACTGAAAGAATAGATATTTCTCCTATTTTCATTGAGTTTGTTTTTAAATTAGCACCAGTTAATCTATATTTTCCTTTTTACATTTTCCTCCCCAAGAAGTTAAATTTAACTGAAAATACTGCTTATTATTTATGAGGTATCCTTTCTTTCACTGACAGACAGCTGGGGAGAGCATGCCATTTTCTATTGGTTTTGAAAGATGAAATATGATATAATGCTGCTTAATCCTTGATCTTCCAATCTGACCGCTGCTCGATTGTTAGATGTCAGCAAGTTAAAATATATAATAAGGCCACATTAGACATATTTTCAAGCAAGCCATGCTGACGAGTAAAAGGACAAGTTCTTCCCTGCACAAATCAAATCCTGCCCCCATTAAATGCACTGAAGACCTTGGGAAGAATTGTATGAAAACAGCCATTGATTTTGTTCTTCTGCTCAGAGGACAAGCAAAGCAGCTCTGTGGCTTCAGCAGAAGCTTCTTATAGGAGTTACTGATGCATATGTTAAGTCTGGGAGAGGGGGAAATAGAGGAAGATAACTAGATTTTAGGTATTAATTTTGAAGAACCTCTGAATGGACATCTACATTAGGAGTAATGTAGGTTATGTCTGGTGGATCTTCAGAGAGCAGAGAAGGGTGATGACAGTTTTAAAACATAGAATTTGGACAATAGGTTTGATACCTATTGGACTTGGGGCACAAATGGTTAGAGTTGTGATTTGTTGTAAGTGGCAAAGGTTTTGGAGATTGAGGATCTTGAAACATCCACAGTGTTTCAATGTGGATTTCATTGTGGATCACAATGGAAATGTAACACCTTAAGCAAAATTATTTTGGGGAAATTCTGATTTCTCAACCAGATGAGTCAGTGCTATTGAGATCCAAGAGCGTAAATCCTCATCCTCTAAGTGCTCACTTCGAGCTCTTGTGACAGTGAGGAGTGAATGTGACCTCCTATATCCCTGGAAAATTTGTAATGAAAACTTTTACTTTTTCCATGTAAACAGAGTTTGAGCTAAGTTTTGGAATATCAGTTTCTCTGAGCTGAAGGAATAAAAAGGTAATTGGATAATTTAACTGGTTTCACATTTTCTTACTGGCTCAGGTCTAAAACCTTTTAAGTGAAACTGGAACAGCTTGATGGTTTTGCAGGAAACCTAAATGAAACATGAAGATCTGACTGACTTAAGCATGAAATTGTGTTTCTTAAGGGTTCTAAACAAAATCTCAGACTTATAGAAAAGGAAGAAAATTCTCATATGAGTTAGCACAAAGTAATTTGTGCTATTTGCCTATTTTAAGACATGGGTAAATGATATTCTAGTTACTTATCCATGTTAAATCCCACTTTCTAATAATTTCATTTCAAAAAAAGTGAACAAGAAAAGTGCTAAAATTGCATAGGTCTGTCAAATTAAGATTGCATTACCTGGCTAGTGATGTCTTTGCATTCTGCTTTGGTTTAGGTCAGCACAATCTTTTATATGCACATAATTCAGTTCACAGTTGGTCTCAGTCTAGACAAATTCTGGTATTCCATTTCCCAGCCATGTTAGCTTGGATGGCTGCTGCTTGTACAGACTGTGCAAGGACTCACTGCCCTTGGCAATATTAAGTGTCTCCTTTTTTCATATAGACGAACAATAGGGCTTTTTTTTTCTGATGTATTAAATGAAAACAGGCTTTCCTGCAAAATTAGGTTTCTCTCCAAAGATTTAAACAGTTTTTCTTGGCACTTCCATGTCCAGTAGTTACTGTTTCAAGAAACATCAGGGGCAGATGATCAAATGCATTTGCTTATCACTTTGTCATCCTACTCAGAGTATCATCACTCTGCAGTGGCTGATAATTAATAAGTGACATAAAATAGCATAGCTTTGGGGGTTAGTGAATGAATGAGATTAACAGTTTTCAGCTGTTACCCCTTTTACCTCTCCAAGAGCAAAGAAATATGATGTCTGTGCACCTGAGACATTAATAATAAATTAATATTCTGAAGTGGTATGAAAATTGTCCAAAAGCTGGGCTTTTTTTACCTCAGAAGGTTTTCAGAAGATTTCAGTTGTTTGATATTTAGCCTCTGGATGAAATCTAACTGTAATGAAATCAGGGGCATAACTTCAAATGCATCAAATCCAGGCTTTTACAAAGTGGTTCTCCACTGCTCTAACGGACTTCCTCTCTCCCATGACAAAAGGAAGCATGAAGATGATGCTTGACAGTGAAAGATTTATTATTAAAATCTCTGTTCATCTTTAACACTATACTCTGTTAGCACAGTCCTAATTAACAAGCAACCAATTTGATTCTCCTGGCTAGAGCAGAGGAGAAAGGGAGAGGAAAAAAATAATAATCCCAATATTGAATAGAAAATTAAGAGTATGTTCAACTTTTCCTGATCTCATTGTTCCTGCCAGTGCTTCTAGGCTGCAAAGAAACCCTGCCTTGAACCAAACTCTGTTTAACATTTCCCCTCTGCAGTATAGGCACTGACCTACTTTTCCAGCCTTGGTTGCATAGGCTGGTCTGTGGCAGTCTGGCTCAGCCACCCATGACAGAGGCAGCACTTCCTTCCATTTTCCTCCTCCTCCTCCCTCTGCCCCACATTCGCTCTGAAATCCAGCATCCCACTCGCCAACTCATTCAGCTGATACAACAATAAATATTTGTGGGTTTAATCTGAAACATGGCTGAGTTAGCCTATGGAAGGCTGAGTTACCCTATGGTGGGAGAGGCAGGAGGTGTTTTGCGGTGAGAGGTAGAGAATAAAGAAAAAAGGAGCAAGACCTCTTTCCTCTGGCACTAGGGAGGCACCCAAGTGGTTTCACTACTTCTTCAATTGCAGCCTTCAAGCAGCTGCTTTACATTCAGTTCTGTCTCCTGTTTCCATTGCACCCTACTGCAAGAAAAGGACATTTGCTCCTTTGCTTTCCCTTCATGGGAAGAGGCCCATGGGGTTTTCAGTCATTTCTCTTATCTATTTGCCCCCATTTGCTGACCCTCCTCTGACAGAGGTTGTTAGGCCCAGTTAGAAACTTTTCAAGTGGGGAACACCCTCTCAATTTTGTTGTTATATACATATAGGTAAAACATTAGATTTTGATCTCTTTCTGAAGGATTCCTGCTAGTCTCAAGATTTTTTTGAACAGTGCAAATTTTACCCTCTTCTATGGCACTATGTATTTCTTGTCTACATTCTCCTTCGTTTTTCTTTTGTATTGCTGCCTTCTTTGTCTTTTCTGGCACTCTAATAGTAACTGTCAGGCAGACCCAGACTTGTATTGGTTCTGTTAACTTCAGCTCAAGTCTTTATTCTCTGGCCTGACACACTTGCACTTATTTTAATGACAAATACTTCATTTTGGTAGAACATCTGTCTGTATTGATTTTTGCAGCCACTCTTATTTCTTGAGGTTTTACCCATTCTTTTGTGTGAGACGCACACTTTGCAAGAGCAGTTCTTAATCGTCAGATCTCCCTCCAACTCAAGCAGAGTTACCAGGAGAGCTACTAACTACTTGCTGTAAGAATCTCATAAAACAACCCTAAAGCAGAAGGCAGTGATTGTATGTTAAGTTGTTACTGTTTGCATGACCCTTGGTAGGTAGCCTGGGCCCCTTCACTATCTTTGCTGGGCAATAAGAGAATATGATAAGAGAACACAAATATTGCACTAAAAGTAGTTGGTGCTGCAAAATTGCTGAGTAATTATAATGTTTGCTACCATACAGAAAAAACCTAGGCAATTGTTTGCTGTTCTTGTATGATCCCATCTCTCTCCTGAGAAAATCAAAAGCAATCTTCACCAGGTTAATTCCCCATCTTCTGTATAGAAAACAGAGGCCAAAGGAGCTGGAAAGCTGTTAATCTAAAACTCTGTTGTGGATGTTGAGCACTAACCTCAAATCCAATAACCTAACACTAGCAGTAGGCATAAACCACTCACTTCATGGAATGCTGTGATCTGCAAAACTCATCAAGTTGCTGCAACTATAAAACTAAAATGTGGAGGGTTTTTTT
>JANHGB010027154.1:0-50553 GCA_026283785.1 Coracopsis vasa | reverse complement strand
GTTCAGGTTCTTAAGATGGTCTTGAACTAGATCCTCTCCTACCAGTGGGCCTAAAGTCTTCATTCTCACAGTCCTTCCATCTGCCTTGCAAGACTTGGGTGGCGTGGTCAGAGCATTTGCCAGTGAAGACTGAGGCGAAGAAGTCATTAAGAATCTCAGCATTCTCCAAATCTAGGGTAGCTATTTCTCCTGATAGCTTCCAGAGAATCCTTAAATTCCTTAATTCCAATTTCCTGTTTTCAAGGCTAGAAGAGTTAAATCAGTGTGACAAGAAATAGTGATCCTTTTTAGATTACCTTTTTCGTATCCCCATAAAGCACATTTTGCCTGAATCAAAAATTGTGCTTGAAATTATATGCATTCAACTTGTCGAATTCCTTTATTTGGGGAATAAATTCTGAAAGTACTTTTGGTGAAGTCAGAATCTTTAAATTTTTATTCGCTTAAATTTGATATGTAAACAAAAAGGAAATATTTCCTACAAAATAAAAGGCTTGACCTGAAAACAGTTCCCCCTGGTTTCTAGCCTCAGAAAGACACCTCCCCCTCTTTCCCTGAAATACATTTTCTGTCCTCTTAATACTAAGGGTTTTTTTGTTAAAACTCTACCAACAAGTACACAAGACTCCCTACCTGTTCACTTTTGTAGGCAAAACAAACAAACAAACAAATTCTGAAATCTTACCTTGTGGGTTTTCTTTTTTAAAATAATTTTTTTTACAAGTCAGTTTTCTTAAGCTGGCAAGCCTTTTGTTCATTGGTTGTTTCTTTGCTTGGCTATATCTTTTGAGTTGGGATTTTAATTTATATCTTTTTATTGCTATTTAAATAACACTTTGGAAAAGTAAACAAACACCATGTGTTTATCTTGACCAATCTGTTGGGAGAAATAAATGTGGTTTAGGTGCATTATACTTCTACACAGAGATAAAAGTATCTGGAATTCAAGTTCTGGGAATGGAATTTTTCTGTCTTTTCAGCAATTATCACACTAAGCTTTTTCTCTGTGGTTACTTTAACATGCACTGAAGAATTCTGGTAGCTCAGTTTTCCTCTTGCTTCAAAACCTGTGAAGATAAATATGAGTTTACAGTCACACCATGAGCATTCAAGTTATTGAAAAAGTCTAAAAAAGTGATTTGAATACATTTTCAACTTCTTCTCCTGGTTAAAAACAAAAGCAACACAATTGACTAGTAAATATATGGCCTGTCAAATAGGTACAAGCTCAAGAAACTTGTCTCTGCATCTCTTTCATAGAGTGGACCTGGATTGTTTGTTTCATATTCCTGCACATTTACTCTCCCTTTGCATTCTTTGCCATTTTATCTTGTTAGATAGCTGGTTCCAAACAGCCTGAACTTTACCTTCTTCTGTAGCTAGATGCAGGGTGGATTTTAGGAAACACAAAAATGTGGTATTTGAGCTGTGGTACTAGGCATCCTGTGCTCTTTGCACTGGCATTGGAGACAGACCCCTAGCATTTCACTTCTGGAAATACCCTTCCCAGAAATCTCACTCACTCATTATACTGATGTCTAAGAAAACAAAGCAGGAGTAAGAGTTAACTACCTAAATCTAGTGTGCTCATTGTGGTCTCCACTGGATTTTTCTTGCACACCTAAATACATTCTGATGCTGCTAAATATTGACAGGATTTTTCTCCCTGTACTCAGATAGAGAACAGTTGTAGTAAAATTCTTCATTCCTTCATTTTGCATAGAAACCCATCTTATCATTTCTGAGCTGTGTTTTCCCTGGCATGCAGAGCATGAAGGGCTAGCTGAGGGAAAGGCATGCACATCTCCCATGCTACACAGAATCCTTTAAACAAAAAGAAAAGCAGACACATTTTCACCAAAAAACCCCACTTCTGGTCTATTTTATATCTCCTCCAGAAATGTGGTTCTTCAGCATTGTGGATACATGGTGAGTTACTTCTGTTAGGCTGAAATACAGGTTGCAAAGTGTGAGGATATCTTATTTGTGGCTGTGGAGGCTAGCCAGTAAGCAATGTATTTTTCTGCTATCAGGATCTGATCTTACAGTCGCTACTCTCATGTTCTCCAGATGGTGCTGGCCATATTATACCTTTGAATGCATGTTTTTTACCTTGCCTATATACTACAAGAAGACTGTCTTTGTGGAAGGTGTACTCCAAAATCAGGAGATTGAAGGCCAGATTCTCTGCCAATGTAAAGCTGCACCATCCCATGGATTTTTACCCCTATTTCAAGTGTGGCCTTATGAATCATCACCAGTGTTACTAAACATTAGAAAAACAAAATAGCATTGAAAGCTTGGTGAAAAACCAGAGGCATCTATTGCTATCCAGTTTGCTGGTATTCAGATCTGCTTGAGACTGTTGGTATCTAACGTGGAGCCAGTATGTACAAAACTACTGGTTACCATATACTTTGAATTATGAGGCACTGGAATGTGATTGCAAACCTAATCTAAACATTTCCTCCTCCAGCCATCCTGACTTGGAAAAGTTAATCATAAGAAACGACTCCCAGAACTGACTCAGCCAGTAGCAGTCTTCTCAATAGGCTATACTGATGGTGTGGGACGTGATCTTGGCAAGACTGGTTTTACTTGTCTTAGCACTCTGACTGAAAGTAAATAATTCCCTCTTCCTTTTTTTGCTGGGTGGAACAGGAGAAAATGAAGCAAAGAGTGCTAAAAGCAACATTATTATATTTCTGATAAATATGCCAATAATCAAAGCCTTTACAATTAGTAAAATAGGCATAAAGCAATAATCTTCTCCAAGAACTTCTCCAAGTAATGTGCTTTCTTCTTCATATTCTCCTCCTCCTTGATATCCCTTTTTCCAATTTCTGCCACTCCAGGGTTCAGATAGATTGTTCTTTGTTTCACTTATGTCTTGACTTCATTTTTATTTCTTTATTTATATCTTGATTCCCTTTTTATTCCTTCATTGGGAAATCTTGTTCTGTTTTCCTCTGGTCTCAATCTCCCTGGTTTTTGTTTTTTCCCAGTCATGTAGTATGTCTCACCCTCAGCTTTTGCCCATGAACTCATCCAGACCTGTCTTCAAATGCTCATTTTCCGTCTGCTGAGGGCACAGAAGATCCCTAGGAGTAGATTTGTCCGTTCTTTTTTCCTGCACATAGCATCCAAATTCTAGCTGTTCCTAGCCATTTTCAAGTTGTCAGGGCATGGTTTGTGTCATGCTCTTTGTGTCCCTCTTAGATGGTTTTAAGTTTTCTGTGATCTTTGGCTTTACATAGTTTGTTTGAACATAGCAGTTCAGCATCCTGCATCCTGTGCTCTTGGGGCACCTTCTTGTAGAAACAGCTGTTGAGGCAAAGTTGGGCTCTGCCAGCTCTGATATGTTTAGTTACAATGGAAGCACTTTCAAGAAATATATGGGACACATTTGAGAAATAAAGCTCTTTTCACCGTACATTGCTTAAAAACACTGTTTTACACTGCCAACAAACTTGGGAGCCAAAACAGGTCTTTCAGGATCTGGCATCAGACCTTTTCTCGGTACTCTGAAGAGCAGCCATGATAATGTTCCACAACAATGCAGGGAAGTTACCAGTTTGGACCAGTGAGATTAACTGCTCATGTAGTTCAGAAGAGATCTCTAGAGAAGCACTGTCCAGTTAACATAAACCTCGCAATGTTTCCTGAGTTAAAAAATGAAAAGTATCTTGGCTATGCATCTGAATGAGAGTGGGAGGAAGATAATGTTTCAAGGGAAGTCTTTTTTTCTTTTCCCTGTATTTCTATGTCTGTGTTATAGTTATTAAACTCTAATAAACTGATCTTATTTGCACTGAAGTAGGTTCTGTTGAAAATCTCACTTAAACAGTTAAACAGATTTTGTTTTGGCAACAGTCATTATAATTCCCAGAAAGAAGGATCCAAAGCAAAGCCCAATGTGCAATAATTTCAAGCAACTGTTTTAAGAAAGCCCAATCTTCCTTCTAATCTATAAAACAGATTCCTTATGACATTTTTATACAACTGAACTTTCTTTTCCTAAAAAAAAAATCTGGGAGTAAATTACCTTTTTATTTTTTGAAACAGAAATCACTCAGCGTGAAAAGAGAGTGGGTATATCATATGCTTCCCAAGTCTTAGCTTTACATTCAAGTGTCCATTTCCACTTTGATCTCACGTTTACATTGTCTTTAGAGGCAAATTCTTCGTATTATAGGCAAATTCCAGTGCTGTGCAGGAGGCTAACCTAAAGCCTGTCTAAATCCAGGTTGTGGAAAAGGACACAACCTGGTTTTTCTATAGACCTTTTTTTTGCCCACTGAATTTTACCTAAACTTAATACTATGTGCCTGAGACTGTTTTGATCACAGTGTATTATAGACTAAAATTTTGTGTTCCATCTACAGAGTGCTACAGCAAAGTACATAAAAGTGCAAATATAAAATACATGAAACATTTACAATATTTACAGAATTTTTGCCTATTCTTCCTTTAAAGTAATGAGAATTGGAAAAAAAAACCCTGAAAGTTTAGCTGTTTCTCAGCTGTTAACTCTAGTCTATGTAGGTTACTAAACATGTATTGGAAGTAATTTTTAGGGGTTGTGCTGGGACTATCATAATGACTTTTTTGAATAGTTAGAAGATAAGAATTGTTTCACAGATAGAGAAGTTTGTTTTTTTTAAAAAATACAACTTTAGTTGATTCTTGTCTAATTTAAGCTTAATGCTTCTCATATACATGGTATCTTTCTGATTTTGACAGCAATGGAAGGATACTCACTCTTTAGAGACAGAAATAACATCTGTATTTTATAGATCAGATTTACAAACCAGCCAGGTTCTTTGTTACACAAAGTCAGTTATTTGACTAGGTACTCCAGAGTACTATGATTGAAATGTAGATTGACTGACGTGTTTATCCGGAGTTGGAGAAAAGATGTAAACTACAAAATCATAAATGCCACAGTGCAAACCCAGGTAAAGTCAATAGAAAGATTCTCATTAGTTCTGGGATAATAATAATAATAATAGCAATGGATGGATTTAAATGAAATTATGAGCAAAGCTGTTTCTGCTGTTTTGATTTTAAACTACGTTATATTGTTAATTTTTTCTCATCTCACAGGAACTCCTTAGGATATTTCTTTTAGCCCAGTTTTGTAAGGAAATTAAGATTTTTTGTGATTATGCTGTACACGTGTGTGCACCAGCAGTGTTTTTCTGTATCTATATGTGATTCCTTCCCCACTTGCTCCAGATTCTGTTGGTTAGTTTTTAATGAATTTGATAGACAGATGTGTTTCAAAAATGCTCGCTGCTTCCAGGAAAATGTGGGATAAGATTGTGAAGGGACTTGCAATCACAATCCATAGTGAAATGAAAAATGGCTAATAAATGTACATTTAATGCAGCACTGTCCAGGAAGCTGCAAAAGATAAAAATTGCTGCTCCCACAACTGTTCTTACTGTAACAGTGACAGAATAAGCTGATAAAAGCTATTTGCCATATTTTCAGAATAAGAGACATCAGAGAGTATCGCAGAGCTGAAAATGGAAAATGCTAACATCAGGTTTCTGCATGTGCTGATTGATTTTTGTGTGATGCAAGCAGAATACTGGAAAAAATGCAAACAGATCTTTGCTGGGAAATGTTTAGCCTGTGTTATCACAATGACACTTGCATTACAATTTCATAGACTGAATTCTTCTAGTCCAGAGGAATTGTAAAGAGGCTGCTTGAACCCATTGCTTAAGGATCCAGAGTTCATGAAATGTATTAGGAATCTTTCCACCGTATTCATAAGTCTTTGATCCAGGCCCTGTTTATGTTATGTATATATATATATATATACACTCATAGATTAGATTCACATGTGGATTTTCAATAAAGCGCAAAAATGAATATACGATCTGTTATATTCGTGGAATTAAAGTACTGTTATATCATAACAAAGAATGTCAAAGTAGATGAACTACACACACTAACCAATACTAACTCGCTTATTTTTTTCCAGACAATATGTTTGTAAAGGTTACTCAGGTTTATTTTAAAGATTACCAAAACTGAGTTTAAAGCTAAGCCAACACCTTGTGTATCTTTTGCGGTGATAATGGTGGTGGTGTCTGGGTAGTGTGGAAATCTATTCACACCCCACACCCACCCCCAGGAAAAGATTTTTCACTTCATGTTTAGGAAAAGGTTGAATGTATCAGATGGAAAAAACGACAGTGGGAAGGACTGGGACGAGGGGAAACTCTCAATGCAGGTCTTCCTACACTGCCACAAGAAAATCATGACAGAAGTCCCAAGGTGGTGGTGACAGCTGAAGCCCCTCAAAGGTTTTGAACAGGATGTGAAGATTGTGGTGTTCGTGAAGAAATGCTTGCAAGGTTTGATTCCCATGCTTCTCGCTAGGAGGACTTTCTGAAAGTGGCAGGGCAGGTCATTCCCTGCCCTGCCTCAAAGCGAGTCTGTTCTTAGGCCACCCTTACTCTGTGAAAAGTGGCATTTGTGTCTTGGTTATAATTTTGGAAATGAGGAATTACTTGTGTGCAGTTTGTAACTGAAAGCACTCTGAATATGACACATAATAGAAAGGTTTTGTGTAGAGCGTGCAGAGACATCTTGTCATTGATTCTTCTCAGTGAGGCCTTGCACAACACCGTCCATTAGCAGACAGGTACTGGTGATACGAAAGTACCAGTCATACCTAATAAAGCAAAGTAAAGTACATGCAAGTATGCTGATAATTATGAGCTCAAGCCCAGAAATATCTAAGTCCTGAATATATAGATACGGCCAGGACAGAACTGTTTGAGGTCTGCCTGCATGCTTACCTCTCCCTATGCCAGCATCCTGCTTTGTGAGCAGTGCTGTTGCTGTAGCAATACAGACTTTCCTACGATTGGGATATTTCACATCATGTCAGCGTAAGGATTTGAGTAGATCACATATGCCCATGCAGCTAAATCACATCTCATTTAACTATCCCTATTTTAGAGGGAAGAAGTTATTAAGGTTTTTTTTTAACCAGGTAATCAGAATATTCTAGTTTTCAATTTTATATGTATTAACAAAATTTGTTATCCCAGTTGAGTAGTAAATTAGAAGTGATTATGGTACATAAGTCAACAGGTACTTTCTAGAGAGAAAGACTGAGCTGACTAAAAGTACATATCATGCAACTTAGGTAAAATGCAAGAAATCTCCCCTTTAAGTTTTTGGATCTGGTTTCAGCCATTGGATGCATTCGCAGTAAATCTACATGAAAAGCACTGTACAAGGGGAAGGTAATTTCCAAGTGACGAATTTGTATTTGTGCAGAAGACTCTCTGTGATTATGCCTGTAAAATGATAAAAAATATACACTGTTCAAGATCAACACCTTGCATGTAGCTGATGCAAACTTGGTTCTATATTTGTTGGTCTTCTATCAGATTTGTTAATAAATAATTGAAAAGAATTCATCAAACCAGTATGTGGGACCTATTGAAGCAGATTCAAATTCATTGCTTTTAAAAATGTTAGAGTCCCATTTGCTTTTGTTTGTATTAAGAAGCTACTCTAGACTGAGACAGTTAAATTTCCCTTGTAATTTAAGAAGATATTAAAGTAATTCAATAGCTGTATGCTAAAAAAAATAAATCTATGTATGTATTAAGATATATATTTATATAAGCATATGTATGTATCTGTTTAAATCTTCTATCAGTTCTGTCTCGGTGAACCTTCTAGTGATCTTCTTTGTTAATACTGCTTTTTTAAGGACTTGCATGATTCCTTTTTTACTCCATAAATTTATGATATGCTTTCCCATACCTCATGTTCCTGTAGTAAAATTACATGGGAATGTTTTGGGTTTTTTTATCAATGGAATATAGCTTGTCCATCTTTGCTCTTCTCTCTGTTTTCAAACCATCTGATAGAAGAATTAGTAGAGATTATGATTTGTGTCTTCTTTAACTGGACTTTTCCCCATTAATCCTTGATTTCAGATCTTAACTGAAGCTATGCAAATCTTTATCCATCTGCGTCTGGGGATAGTCCGATAAGGTTTAAAAAACTGTTCAACATGTAAACACCAATATGCAGTCATTCTTTGGGAAGGTTGAAACCTATTTTAGGTCTTCTTGGTATGTGATCAGGTAAAAGATGAAAAATCATACACGAAAAGATTAGATTCCTTTGCTGAAGATTGACCTAACATATTCATAATATTTTCTATTTAAACTTACTCCTGTTCTGCAGCTGTCATCTTTTGTCATCTTTCATCTTTTGATTTTACAGAACAAGAACAGAATCAAAACAGAACAGAAACAGAATCAAGTTTATTCTTTACCTTCTTTTCTGTGCTGGAAGATTTAACATTGATGTATGTCAAATTGGTTTGTTTTACTTGTGATGACTAGGCATGTTTTTTTCCCCCAACGTAACAATTTAATACAGTTTCTTGTGATTGAAATGATAATGAGAATTTGTAAAGACCATATATTTCTTTTTGTAATAAAAAGGAGTAATGAAAGCCTAATATAGCACATGGTCTGTGTGGAAATAATAATGGAATAATACAACATGTTAGCTTGCTTGATGGAAACACATTCGGTTCTTTGCCTTTAGGGCATTTTGTCCAAGGTATTGATAGCTTGTTATTAGTATCAAAGGCTTTAAGTCTGATGATCCCCTAGGTTGCAAATAAAAAGTCAGGTTTGGAATGCTGTGCTATGAAAGTGAATGCATATCATCTTCCAAATCTTAGCCATTGATTGCTTTTCTATCTAAGGACTGAGAACCCTTGTGGAGATTTTAAAAACTTAGAGCGAAAGTGGCACAGTGAAAAACAGTTCCCAATTGTTGCTGGATTTTTCTTGTTTTCTTGTTTGACTGGAAATGAATTTGAATTCACATTCCCTGGGAAGGACTTAACAGCACCAACAATTACACTTATTAAAAAGCAAAGCAGAAAAAATAAATTTCTGTTTTTTCCAAGGAATTTGGAAAAATCAATGTTACCTTTTGTTTCACTCCATAAAAGATTTCCAAGTCTTACCAGGTAAAGAACTGGGCAGTTGGAAGAGTGGCTGCTCCCAGGGATGCTCAGGCCATGGGCTCCAAGCAGTCTGCGTGGCAGCCCTCCTGCAGCCTTCACTTCTGGATGCCTGGGGAGCCCAGGATCCCAAATGTTAAGGAGCCGTGAACCTGGGACCAGGGTCTCCTAGGAAGAAGTATGCTAGAAGCCCAAGCTAGGCCTTCCAATGTACATCTCCAACCTCACGGTGCTGCAGAGCTGTAAACCCAGGAGACCCCATGTTCCTGAGAGGTCAAAAGCCACAATTTACAGACTCTCAGATCAGACAGTTGAGGAAACACACCCTGGGAGAACTGACCTACCAGGTTGCATTGAGAATCTGAAAAACGTTCTGCTTTTGATGAATCCTCATTTAGTGATGGAAAAGTGGTCTGTGGAAAATTTCTGAGCAGCTGTAACTCCTCTGCTGATGTCCTTTTCAATGATATTAGCACTACAGTAACAATGGGAGATACCTGATGCCTGCTGTGCGTCAGTAAGGGTGAGATTGGAGGAAGGAGACCTAGGCTCACTTAATGAGACATTTAAAGAGTTGCTCATATTCCATTGCTGCAGTTACTTTTTTTTAGTAACCACAAGCTTAACTATAGTTATATGTTACACTAACAAGACTGCTCACATCAGGTTTAAGCAAGTGTACCATGTTTTCAGGTTTAGGGCTTAAAGGGATATCCCAGTTTGAGCATCTATAGGGTGTCAATGTTAGCTATCATTTATGTTCCCTGCAAGAAAGCAGGTTGTGTCAAGTCAAGTTCATGAAGTGCTTTGAGATATTTTTATGGGACATTATAATCTATTCTACTTCATCCCCACTGTTTTGTGTCTTGTACAGAAAACTCATGTGAATTCATTTAGCCCTAGCCTTAATTTGTAATGAAAAGTACATGTACATTTAGTAGAAGCCGCTACTTGGCTCATTTACGTCTAGTGGTCATTCATTCTGATTCTGGCCTTTGGAGTCACTATGCTTTATTTATTCTTTTGGCCTCTGCTATATCTGCTCCTCCAGCTTATTTTTTTTTTTTATTAAAGTCTCCAGTGGACTGAAATACAATCTCTGCAAATTCATCAGGTTATAATGGATGGCCAAGAATGATTAATGTCGTGTTAGTTTTGGAGTGGTTTTGGATGTAGATATACTGCAGACTGTGGTGTTTAGTGGAATTTTAGATGGAAGTGCAGCCTGTGTCCTCCACGTATTGTCTGATGGTTGTAGCTGATTAATCACATCTATTATGGCTGTTACGTTAGGGGGATTTGAATAAATCATGGGCTTTTTTCTTTTTTCCCTTTTCATAGTGCCGCAGAGTAAAAGTATGTTTGAACAAAATGTTCATTCTGTCTTTCACATGTTTTGAAAGGAAAGGTTAATTCACTGTGTTTGCTATTAGTACTTTTCAAGTTGGACAAGTCTAATAACTAAGTTTATTCTGTAGGCTTCACCTATTAAGGGCAAAACCTGCAGTCCTTATTTTCCTCAGGATTCTTATTGAACTTTATGGAAATAACGATGCAACTGAAGGAATTTTAGGCAGAATTCGGGTTAGAAATTGTGCCTATGATTTGGGTGAAGCACTATGTGCAAGCTTGAGGATTTCCATTTTGGTACTTCCTAAATCATTGCTTTCTTTCTTACTGTATGTTAGATGTGATTGTTCCTTTTCCAGAGTTGTAGTAAAAGTGACAAATTTGCTATTTCTGCATTTAAACATGTTTTTCAGAGGTATTTCTTTCAGCTTCTAATGGAACCCATGGTATTATAAACATCTCACACTAGCCTACTTTTATGTGTTGGGTATAGGAACTTAATTTTAGACATGCTTTTAGAACTCTGAGTCCATTATGTTAGTAGTTCAGGAGACTTATTATTGTAGGGTAGAGATTAAGAACTTTATCAAACTGTTTTTTCCAATGAGAAGAAATTATGTCAAGTCAGATTTTTGTTTGATTCTCTGTATGTATTTAATATTTCTGATTCTGATGGGCCTTTGCTTTGGAACTCAACCCAGGCTCCTTCTCATGGTCCATTCTACCTATTTGTTGTCAGCAGTATAAATGATAAGACACACATAGAGCTTTTGAATTCTTCTCTAGTGGCCCAAGATTTAGACATTTTAAAATCCTGAAAATGAATGTGTTGTAAAAAAGCTTAAAAGGAATTTGCACTCTTATGATAAGGAAGGACTTAGGGTTTTTTGGGGGGATTAGTGACTTTATATAGATGTATTCAGAACTGTTCACATGTATGTATACGCTTAATGTTCACATGTGTATATAATAACTAAAAAAGACCTATTCTGGAATAAGATTAAGCATAGCTTTGCGGCATAGCTTTGCAGAATAGCCTTGTAAAACCAAATTTTGTCTAATTATATATTTAAGTCACATAGGTGGTTGTTAATTTGCAGAAGAAAACATAACAAAAGAACTTTTTTTGAATTGAGGTATTTCTGTGATACCTTCTGGGAGATATCTTTTCTAAGTGGGAGACACTCCAGTTTACCACTTTAAGTGCCCGGTAAGGTGTACCAGTGTCCTTTGAATCTACTTGCCTGACCAAGTTTTTTAATTTCTTTATTGCTCTGTTTGTGCATAGACACCTTCTTGTCTTGAATTCCAAGATCTTTGTTGTCCCATACAAGAGTATGATATAAGCATAACCTGAAGAGTGAACAGATTAATTTGCTTTCCTACCTCAGGGTATCTCTGCATTCCCAATCTGTTCCTTGAGTAATATATTAAGATCTTTTTGACATAGCCTGTTCCTCCCATAATCCTATTATATTGTGAGACCTCAGCATTGCTAAAGTTTAAGCAGAGTCATCACAAGTAACATCAGCAGCATGTGGTACATATTGTTCTAAATTGCAGTGAAATCACATTTTTAAAATATTTTCCTTAGATATTTTAGGTATTTCTATTTTACAAACAAAAGGTGATGGATTGTATTATAACTAGACATGAAATGTCCTCCTCATAGAATTTGGCTTTATGGCCTCTTAAATCAATCATTTAAAAAGAATGATGAATGATAGAGGTCATATTTACTGATCTACCAGAGATATTTTAGCAACTTTGGCTTCAGCTAAGATGTGTGAAATTAAATTTTAATGGCTTTTTAGGTTCAAAGGGATATTGGAAAAGAACAGATTATTTGTACTGGAAGAGTACTGTACTCCTGGTTTCTGGGAAACACCCCCTCACCAATGCTCTTCAACCTTGGATAAATGACTTCTTTTTTTTCTTGCCTATTTTATGGACTACCTCCTACACGTTAATGACTGCCTACACTTTTCTGCAACCTGTGTGTTATATAAAGACACAGGCTTTGTCTAGATTATAGGCTGCCTTAAGGCTCAACATTTTTACGGGAAGTGTTTCTTAGATGCCAATATCCATGTGTAGGCATGGTTGTCAATAAATTATCAGGTTGCATAGGATGTTCAGCCTTTTAGTTGGTTATTGATAAGCACCCAGACTTGAACATATTGACTAGGATACATCTGAATTGAGAGGAATATGCAGTCACAAGCAAACTTTTGAAAAGATTAGTTGGAATGAATTTGAATGTCCTGTTTGACAAACACTGGAGATCCTTGATTTTCCTAAATTGCATTCTGTGGAAACCAGGCTTCTGTAAAAGTGTTTCAAAGGGGCATTCAAGGTCCTTTAGCATTGAAATTATCATCTCTTGGTTTTGGCCAAGAATTATTTTAAACTATTAATTATAAATGCAAAGCAGTCCATGATCTTTGGGAAGAGAGTATTCATTTCCATAAAGACAATTGACTTATTTTGCATCTACTCTTACAAAGGAAATCTAGCTCTCCTTTTACCTTCACCTTGAAACCCACACTTTCTCTCTATATAAGTGATTGTAAAGACAAAGCGATAGCATCATTAGGCAGAGTCTAAAGTATCAAGATCAACAAATTATCTCCAAAGAAAGAATCTAAATGATTTGATTTCTTTGATCAGTTTACTTTGGTTTGCTTTGTTGAAAATCAGTCAATTTCATAGAGTCAGAGAAATTAGTTGAATTGGCTAAGAGTCTATGAGTATCTTTATGTTTGTGTGTGTGTATATGAATTTGGGAATAACAAAAAAAAAGGCAACCAGTAATGAAAAAAAAAATAAGGCAACCAATAATTAAAAAAAAAAAGGCAACCAGTTTATTGCCATGTTGTCATTAAATGCTGGATTGTTAAGGTATTAGAAGACTAGAAGGTCAATGTTCAGTTAAGATCCCAAAGATTAACAGTGAGAAGTGTGAGATAGATACATTTTTCAACTTTCTGCACAGTATAGTTGGAATCAATTGTCAGCTGCCTGGCTTCATCCCTTTGGGATTTTTGATCTATTTCCAAACCCACTGCACAACCTTCACAGTCTTTGAACTATCCCAGGCCCCAGACCATATTAACTCCTACTTCTGAGAAGCGAAGCTGGTACTGTACAAGAACATCTTGCAGCCTTCAGATAAACAATACCTCATAAGTCCTAAAAAGAGGGATACGTTGTGATGACTGACTTAAGGAAAAATAGAATAGAAAAATAGAATAAAGCTTAAAATAAAACAGAAATTGCTGGAAACCCTTTGCATGTGTAAATTTTAAAGCCCATTATACCTTACAGAAATGACAGGATACATTGTAATTACTCTCTGTAAACTCAGGACGCTTGTTTATCCTTTAAATGCAACTGATGTGACCAAAGAAGGATTAAACATGTCTTTACTTGTTTTACTTTTTCAGATATTTTGGACTGAACTATCTTTTGGCAACACTAAGATTTATTAGGACTCTTTGGTCTCATTAACTTGATGACTTGCTTAGTACATACCTTTGGTTTTTTCTTTCTCTGTATGCTTCTTATTAAGTTGTCAACAGCAACACTGTAGGAGATATCGGGAGGCAAGGACTTCTTTTTCTCAACGTAATATTTCAGGGGAAGAGAAAGCTATACCTTTGTTAATGATTCATCTTTGTTTTCCCATGATCAGCATTAAAATCCCTGCAATTTCAGAAAGAAAAAATGAGAAAAGTTTAGGCTTCATATTCAATACCAAAATTGCTGGGGTTTAAATTAGTGCATAAGCATCTTTAGGCTGGAACTTGTTGGGAAATTTCAATGAATCATTTTTCATTGGAAAATGCCATTTTTTAAATTTCTTGGTAAAAACACAAAGTTTTTCATGAAGATTTATACTTGTAGATGTATCCTTCATGGAGTATATTTCTGGATCACATGAGAACAAGAAAGATGGCATAAGCTGTTACCATAACATACTCAGTAGGATAGTGACCTGAACAATGTAGACCTTGGGATACTTCAGTTACTTCAGTGTAAGTCTGTCCTTCCCTCACTGAAAATGCATAGGCACTTCTTGTCTCTTGACTTTTTTCTCTTTCTTTTCTTTTCTTTTTTTTTTTCCTCATAAGACTGAAATATCTCAATGTATGTCTCAGTCATCGTTACCACGATACTATCTTGATTTTTGTCCTGAAAGTCTGGTGCCTTTTCCAGCTCTGGACAACTCTATTGGTCATCTTTCTTATTCTGTGCTGGGAATACAAAGCCGGTTCTGGTCACTGTGTCAAAGTATTTCAATGGCTTTTGGATGTTCATTTCTTGTTGTTGACTCTGTCATTGGCATATTTGAGATCCAAGTGTTTTGCGGTCTGGGTCAAGTTACTTTCACAAGGAAGAGCTCCAGTAGCTGTGATGTCTGGCCAGAGGCAGCAATCAAGTGCTTGTGTAGTCGTATCCTTTCCTAACCCGGGTCCGATTAAGCCCAAGGTGAAGTTGTCAAATGTTATTGGCAATGTCATCCTTTGCCACCATCTAATGTTAGGGGAGGCAAAGCCCTAGCAATGACTCTCCTGTAAATCATGTGGGTGTGTTTGAACGTGGGGGCTCTTTCATTTTGTTGGAGTCAGTGAGAAGTGTTTGGCTGTGCGGTACGGGACTGTTGAGGTAGTGCTTGCATAGTACGCAGCTACCAGCTGGGGTTAAACTGCAACAGAGACATAGCTCCTGCCTGTCTGCTCTGCACCAACACAGCAGGAAGGGATCCCTCCAGCTCAGAAGCAAAGGGCACAGCACTTTCAAAGAGCTGAGTGGTACAGTCTCCTCTGCCCCACATCCTCCCTCCCATACCCCAGAAGCTCAGGGTACTGCTCCTCTGCTGCCAAAACAATAACTCTGGTGTTTAAAGCTAAGCCTTTTGGCTTCATCTTTATTTATATTGCTGTAGGTGAAAATTTCCTTCTCTCGCCCCTCCATCTTTGTCCTCAGCTCACAGTTGGAGGATCTGTCTGCCTGAGATGTAGATGACTTACACAATTGTGTTAGGATTGCTGCCCTTTGTGCAATGCTAAAGTGCTAACTTGTTTTGGGTTTTGGCTTCCTAGCACCTTTTTCTCCATTTTTTTTTTTTTTAATTTTTTCTTATTTCATGATTGGGTAAAATGCACTGCAAATATTTAATCCTAGAAATACACATCTTAACATCTCTAATAAAACTGAAACAATGGATGTAGCGCAATACTTAAGGATTTACATAATGATTTGGTTCTTCAAGTGTCTTCTGAGTTTCTTAATTACTACAACTTCAGTAACACAGCCTGTGCTGTAAATATCTCTTCCAAAATAAGGCCAGCCATGTCATGAAGTGCTGTCTTCCACTGCACTTCTTTTGCAGTACTCTTTTTGTTATAGAAAAAACAAGTTAGAGACAAAATCCCCACCTAAATCTTCTTCAGCCTCAATTTACCCTAAAGATTCTGTAGTGCAAGTATTTGGGCAAAGCTGACATTCTGGGAAAAGATACAATCTGTTTCCTTTTCCTCATTTTAATCTGCTGTTGTTGCTAAAATAATAAATGAACCAAAAAAGTGGTGCAATTCATGGTTAGTAACATACCTGTTTAAAATGTGAGAGTGCTAATACTGTGCACTGGTTCTGGATGGGAACTAGGAGACAAGCACTGTTGAATTTTCTCTTGGCTCTGAAGCACAGCTACCTCTACATTCTTGGTAATTCATTTGGACCAGCTGTCTGTGCTCCCTTTGGTTATAAGCCATTTTCCAGTGGTGTTAGGAGAGCTAGTGAAATTAATGTTTGGAAAGAAACAGAGATCAGAACTGCACTTTTCATATTTGTCATTGGAATAAATTGTTTTCTGAAGCAATGACTGCAGAATTTGGTTTTACACTGTCATCTTGTATTTAAAATGTAAATCCAAAAAAATTCATAGTAAGAAGTCCCTGGAAACTTGCCCATAAAGCACATGCTGTCTGTTTTGTAACACATGAGAAACACAGATTTGAAGTGCGCTCCAACAACTGGATACATTTCACCAGCAGTTTGGAGTTGAATTGATGATTGTCTTCTTACTGACCTCAGGGATCGCTGAGTGGGATATTAGTAGAATATGCACTTGTTCCCTCAAAAAGTTGCAGCAGGGAACTTATACCTGTATTGCAGTATCTAAGGAGCAAACACTCGCGTATTTACACAGCCTCTGTTTTTACCCAAGGCAAAGTGAACAATCATATTGGACCTCAGAGTTCTGACATGAACTTCAGAAGAGATATCCTGATGAAAGGGGGATATGTCTTAGCAAGCTAGGTCTAATGTTTGAATATGTTTAATAAATCTTGGTCATTCAGGAAAAGCAATTGATGTATAGTTTTGTAGCTGATATCGAAGAAGGTACATTACTGTAATATGGAGAGATGAGATAAAACACAGAACTCCAAAAGATGTAATACAGAGACTAAGTGCTTTTTTACATCATAAAGTGAAGATGTACATCAAAATCATGTCATATAAGTAAGGTACTTATTTTTCTCCCTCTGTAAACTGAATACTGGCAAGTGTGTGTTTATTACCGTCTGAATATCAGTAGCATTTTGTTTTCAAAACCAAGTCCATATAAGTCTTTTTTTCACTGCTGTCATGTTCCCGCTGTCATGTGTCATGAACTATATTAAAAAAAAAAGATGTAAGACACACATGGGACAATATAAAGAAGTATATAAGGAAGCAAGTCATTTTACATGACCTTTATTGATAAAAATTTAGTAGGGACTACATGTAGTGGGTCTCTTTACTCCAAGGATTAGCTACTGTCATTATGCAAACAGTGCAATGCTGAGAAGCTGAGTCATTGAGGAAATGGGACAGATTTTGAAAACTGATCCCTTGCCATTGACGTACATATAAGAATATAAATGTTTTTCTTTTACTGGAATAGAACATCTTAATGAAAGGAGTCGGAAGGAAATCCAGCACAATCAGTAGTACACATCATAGTCATTTTTGGCATGGCTGTTCAAGGAGCATATACCAGTTATATTAATTATAAATCAAGTGTGTGGTTCAGACCATATTCTGTTACTTATTTAAAACGGTACATTTTGAGATGTACTCCTCCCACTTTGTCTCTTATTCAAGCAAGAAAATTAGGTCACTGGGTAGCAAAGACCACAACCACAGCTTCTTATATGCCTGCCTGTGAAAAATGCAATCTTCTATGAGACTGCGCTTCTACCAGCTGAGGGTTTCACATTTGCCAACAGGCTGAAGGAGTAAACAGACTTTTCTGGGGGCAGATAGCAAGAACAACAGTTAGTAGACTGTTTTCTGAATGGAATAGCCAACATGATTTTAAAATATATTTTTCAGCCATTGCAAATGCTAATTCCCCTTTCTCTATATGCTCTCTGAAGTACTTTGCAGCAAAATAAAGGGAAACAAAATAGTAAAAGACTCTTAACAAAGTCACTGGAAAGTTTCAACATCTGTGAGTTTTAGCCGCAGTTCAATGGAGAATTTAAATACATACATTAAGTCCACTTTTTTTGGAGGAGGCAATTGGAGAGACTTGCATTCCTTTACCCATCTCTGGTAACTGCTTCCCAAAAGCACTACATTCCCAGTCTCAGGATGCACAGCAACAATTTTCAGCTTCCCTAGGCAGAAACTGCCTGAGAATCTTGCGCCAGAGCTTGCAGCAGCAGCGGTGTTAATGTGCTGAATTGCCACTGGATGAAAGATAGAGAAGAAAAAGTTTAAACTGGCAAAAGCCTGCTGTCAATATGCAAGTTAAGATAAAATATGCTTACAAGAGCAGTTAGGCAAAGAATAAGAAAGGAATCAGATACTTTTTATTGATTTGTTTAATGACTTTAGACAATGGGCCTCCTTTACATCTTTCTGTTTTCCAAGGGCTTAAATTTAAAGCCTTTGAAATGATTGAAGGACTTCCAGGGATTTTTTCTTTTTCTTCACATAGTAGTGGGAAAAATGACCAAAATGTATCAGCAGTCCTATAGAGTAAGACACAGCCTATGACTGCTGAAAATACTTTCCAGAAGAAAACAGCCCAATACTTTATTTCCCCCTCCCCAACACTTTATACTCTTTTTTTTTTCATTAAAAAAAGGTCTTTTGCTTCCCTTTCTCTGCTGCAGAAATATTTTTGTTATCTCTACCCTGTTCTTTACCATACAGCATCAAATTGTAGATGATTTATGATTCAATCTTATTGAAATAGCTATTTATTCCTGATGCTTTCATCCAAGCTTGTCCAAAGGATTTTTTTTTTTCTAGTTTAACTGCTCCAAAATATGATTCAGCTACTAAGCAAAGAGGGCAGCGAAGCACTCCCAGTTTGCTTTGAGGACTTTGATGTGGAATATGCATGGCCAATGGAAAACTGAGATTGTGATTGTGGCTTCATGGGGCTGGTAGTTTTCATGTGGGTTTCAAGTCTTCTGTCACTTTGCAGACAGGCTGTAGCCTTTAAATAAGCTAGAAGGGCAGTGCCAGGCCACCCTTCTCTTCTTGTATGGAAATGATCCTGGCTCTGTGGCTCTAGGAGAGGATCAGGCAGTGCTGGAAGGCCTGCTTGCCAGGTTTTTCTATCCAGGAATAGAAGTGCACGAAATAAAGGAAGACCTCTTGAAAGCAGCAGAAGTGAATTGAATTAAAGCAGTTCAGCTACTGTGGAAAACAAGCAGTAATGCTAACCCCATATCTTAAAACCATAATGATTTAGAGACTTTTTACTGTGATCCCATTGACATTTGCAGGTGAAAGATCAGGCCTGAAACAATGGTCTCTCATACTGATGTTCAGAAAGACTTAGCAGAGCAGCCCAGCCCATTGTTGGCTTTAATAGCAACCGCTTAGGAAAAGCTGAACTCTATTGTACTCTGAAACAGCCTCATCCAAAGTCCATGGAATTCATTTCTCTCCAGGGAAGACCATTAAGAAAAATATATTCCCTTAGTTTCACCTTTTTGTTGCTTTCCTTTTGGGTCTTGGCCTACATGTTGTTCCTTTCAGTAGAGGAATGGAATAGTTTTATAGATTATGTGTGCAGAAGCAGCCTATGGTAAAGCTGACTTTTAATCTGTTGGTCCATGTTTGCAGATTAACCCTGAGGGATGGATTTGCAAAGTAGTAAGTGGCTTTTATAGTTTTTAAAGTTGCCATGATAATTGAGAAGGTATTCAAGAAGGAAGAGATAGGTTGTGATCCTCTGAATGTGAGAGCAGCAATAGCTGGTAATTTCTATGGAGGATCTGGATAAACAGAGTTTGCTCTACACCGCTGATGGCAATGTCTTCAAAGAAGATATTGTATTTTTTTGAATAAAGAGATTGAGTACGAGCATGATTCAGGGAGAAGAAAGACCTTGGAAAACGCATAAAGCTTTTAAAGTTTAACTGCTGAGCCCACTGCTACACAGATGGGCAGACTACATATTTATATATTTATTGCTTGTGTGTTATTGCTGTGAATCTGCATAATGGGGAATAAGACTGTGAAAGTGTTGAATGACAGACACTAACTGTAGTCAGGCTGAGATAATGTATACTGAAGGAACAGAAATTTTCTCAGAAACAATCTGTAGTAGAATTAGAGCATTTACAAAAAAAAAAAAAAAGAAAATCTAAGCAAGTTACCTTGGTCTTGCAGTTGCAGCATCTTCCTGTAGGCCTTTTACATTGTATAATGGTTGAATAATGTGTAAAGGATGCAGGTAAAGCTGATGGCTGTTATGCTTACAGTATATTTTTTCCAGTGAAATACTTAGACACTGCCTCTAACCTGAACATAAAAGCCCTTTCTTCAGTTTTGAGTGTCTACAGAAGTGTGGGTAAAATATTAATCTATAATCCAAATTCACCTTGAAAAATTCATTTTCTCTTGAGATGTTTATCTTGTTATTTCACTACTCCACTCCAGTAATATGAAAAATATTTCTGCCTTAGCACATTATTTAAAAGCACAACGCTATGTTTTATTGGTAAAAGCAAACTCCTTCCTGCCCTACTGGGAGGAAGAAGTTGTCACTTGCTTTTCCAGCCAAGATCTTTGAGCACTCAGTGGTTGTTAATATTGCGGTTGGTTTTGCAAGCCAGGTACTGACTGGACGTACAGGAGGTTTCTGCAGGGCTGCAGCAGTACCATGAGGTGTACTGATCCCTGGGAAGGGTGAACTGGGGCAGCACTGACCTGGCCTGCAGGGGTCTTGTGCTGCCTGGGAAAATGTGGGTGCTGCCACTGCCGGTTTTTGTGCTGGTACAGAGCAGCAGTGGTGATCGCAGCTGGCGTGGCTGTAGCTGCAGCAAGCACTGTTTTGTGGGTACAGAAAGGAATTGATCCTTTCATTTGTTTTGGCCTCCTGGAATGCAAAAGAATTAATTAATTGTAGTTTAAAAGTGCTGAGCTCTCCTGAGACTCACAGAATTTGCTTTTTCATGTGAATATTTTCCCCTTTACAGTATCCTTTTCCTGATAGCATACACATTTTTCAACAACTAATATTTTCCTTTGCATAACTGTATGTACTCTACACATGCTGAAGACACACGTGCCCAAATGAAACCACACATACCATTTAACTCGAAATACTCTCCTGTGTACATCTGTTTCTCATTAGTTTTCCCTCTGCTGTATACATAGACTTTGCTTTAAGAAGTGTCATTACATTAGTTTGCACTACAGTATTATTTTTCACTCAGCTGTGTAACAATATAGTGGCCAAATACTTCCCTTGAAGTTGCATGTATTTTTTGGAGGGCAGAATTTGGCCGTTACATTTGTATACAACATGTATACATGCATATATTTACACATTAAAGAAAGCAGCATTTTAAACTTATGTTTTATGCAAATATTGGGAATGAAATAACTGAAACAGAATGTATCTGTGATATGGTTTGTAACTGTATTTTCTTAGCATGCACGTGAGAGAGAATCAAGTACAGCACATTCAAGCTGACGAGACATCTGTGTCTGCCTGAGCTCTACATCTGCTCCCAGGTTCCTCCCCTTAATTATATTTTATTTAAACACTGAAGTTCTCTAAACACCTACACAATTGTGGCCACAAAAGAAACTATAGGAGAAGCATTTCCTCACCATTCCAAGTATAATAATTTTCTGATATCCCAAATGACTTACCTAGAATGGGAAAAAAAATTCTTGCGTAATAGCAGTGAGTTTAGAAGGGTGTCCAGGGGACCACCTGGACTAAGAAAATCAGTTCACTATTTGAGATAATACTGTAAATATCAAAATACAGTTTCAGTTTACCAATTCCAAAATATTGCTTAGAGTCTGTAGGTCTTGTATGAAAAAAATAAACCGTATTTTGTATTTATACATGTACATTTTAACGTACAGATCTTCACATCCAATTTACTTACATTTCCATCAAATCTTGCTGATCATCTTTTGCTTATTTCCCCTTCAGATATACTGACCATTCATACTTAAATGCAAACTCATTAAGCTCTTAACCTGCAAGTTCTGATTTAAATCACAGTGATATAATATATAATCCTAGATTGCACAAATTCACGTGATAATTTTGACAGAAACATGCTTGCTGTATTCACTCGTGTACCAAGGTCAGTGAAGTGTTATCCATTTGTTTTCAGCAAACCTTTCACACTCTGTAATCTCTGGAATATTCTCCAAATGGCTATGCACTGATTGCCATAGTGGGGGAGAAAGGGTGCTGGGGAGCACAGTGAGTGATCCCCTAGCCCTTACTCCTGGGGGCTTCAGCTGCTCAACAGCTCCCTCTTGGGCTGTGCCACAGTGGGAGAGGAGCTCCCCTGAGTTAGAGTTTTGGGATCTTTGCATAAAACTCAGCAAGGCCTCCATTGCCTGGCTTTGATTTCAAGAAGGCTCTGACCACAGTATGACTCATGCTTTCACAGTCGCACGGAAGCAGCTCAAGGAAGAGGGGGAGAGCAAGGAAGCTGATCCCCGTTTACTGCATCCCTGGCCCATCCCAGATGACAGCAGCAATGACGGGCACATACATGGGTTAAGGACAGTTAGAGCACAGCACGCTAACTTTTCCCACCGTTGCCATGCCTTAGATGTCACAAGACAAGAAAAGAAGTTACAGGTCATAATTATGCTTACCCTCCAGTCTCCTGGGACATAGTGAGGGAAGTTGTGCTGGTTGAGTAATACAAGAGGAGTGAAAGAAGGCAAAAATAAGCCCCAGGCACGATTATTCAAAGAGTCGTGCATTTGTGAAATAATAACTTGACTTTTAAGAAGAAAAGTCAGGAAAGCCTTAATTTAAAACTTCACTAAAAATATAATATGGTAAGTAACAGTGTCAGAATGCACAATGGCACAATTAATATGTGATTAAATTCACTGATTATTGGATCATCTGCATGATTCATTATAGCATTGTCGCTTGTAAATAAAATGAGGAAAAAAAAATCTTTACAGTAATTCTTTAGGCTTTTCCAAAAACACTAAGGATTTGATCACTGTGTACGTTTGGGTCTATATTTTCATGAAAGCAGTCTAGTGCAAATTTTGAATGTAGTCCATTTCAGATCTCCCTGATAAGAAGGAAATAATTTGAACACAAGTTATTTCAGTTCAGTTTGTGGTCTGCTTTCAAAAAGAGAAGAAAAAATTGTATAATGAAATTATTTCTTTGGATGATTTTGCTTAAATCTACTGCAGGTACACATCAACTCAATGTGCTATTTGAGGATTTTCCTCAGGATTATTAACTGGTTGAAAAAGAATATATTTTTACCAAAACAACTGAAGTTTAAAAATATTATTCAATGTTCACTATGTATTTCTGCAAGGAAGTAAATATTTCTTTAAAAAAATACAGTAAACTAGGGATGTATTTGCCAGTGTTTTCATGGTGACTTATCTCTGCCTCCTGCAGAAAAATTTTGCTTGTGAAGGTTAGCATAAAAATTCAAATCAGGATTATTTTTTTCAGTCATCTGAAAAGTTCATCCTTAAGTCAAATAATGTTTTTATAACCACTGGACAGAACAAACTGTTGACGTTCCAAATGAAATTTCAACCTTTAGTTATGGAATTTGCCATGGTCTACATTTTCAAATTGAACACACAAAACAGCTAGATATTTTCAAACTAATTCTTAAACTGGTTTGCATACTTTTAACATTTCAGTAGGTGGTGCCATAAAGCCATGTACAATTGTGTTATGGCAAAATTCAGTGTAGTAAAAACTAATGGCTTCTAATCTCAGCAATGGCAACATTCAATCCAAGAATTTATTTTCAGAGTTTTGAGTTGGCTCTTGATATGTAGAAACTGCATAATCTTGTAGGGAAGTAGTTATTAAACTCCAGCCTAATGTAGTTTTACATAAGTGTTTAGGAATTTTGCTGACTCTGCATGCAAATACTCATTTGTTCTGTTGAGTAAAGACATAAGGTGTTAGAAGAGTCAGCATTTGCTTAAAATATGATGAGTCAGAAGTCTAAAAGGCTTTTAAAAAAGAGCATTCTTTGTTATTAAAAATATTTAAGACCACATGGCTTTTTATGTATGAAAATAGAAGAAAATAATAATATGGCACTGTTAAAGGAGGAATAAAACTCTGCTTAAAAGGCAGTGAAGATCAACAGGAGAATGAGCTAAACTTAGGGTGTTCAGAAGCCGCAGAGAAAGCAATATGAATGAAGTATATGGATTTCCTTAGACATGTAGTTGGATATCTTGTCAAAAGCTTGAGTTGGCTTTAGTAGGGTCAAAATCTGGTGCGTAGTAGATACCTTTCAAGATACTTCTTCAGGTGCAAAAGAGATGGTATGTCTATGTCTTGTTTACTCCTGCATTCTACTCCCCTGCATTCTACTAAATCTAACTGTCTACCTAGGTACCTATATTAATAGATAGATGCAAATATATATATACATATGCATATATACACAGGTATTTGCTGGGCTGCAAAGCATACCTCTCACACTTGTGGAAGCTAGGTGTGCAGAGAGGAGTGCCTGCATGCTGGAGGGAAAGGGTAAGAGTAAATGTCTGGAAAGGGTTTATTTTAAGGTCAGCTACCCAACAAGCACCACTCAGTAGGATTTCTGCATGTGGTCCAAATCGGCATCGGCATTGGCAGACCAGTGAGAGTATAAAATGAAGACGTTTAGGGATTTGTACTTTAAAGTGAGTCCTTCTGAGCTCACCTGCAGAAGCTGTGGATCAAATCTGTGTGTTTTGCCAGGACTTTCATTAGTTCATTGAATGGAAAGCTGCTGTGAAGGTCTCACTAGTTCAGTCCCCTGACTAGGCAGATAGAGAGTGTGCTTATATCTAGGCCACTTTGCAGCTTCATGGTGATTAAACGGGGGCCTCCTGAAGACTGGTACTCATTCTCCTCAGAGGCTAAATCTGCTGCGACAGATCCAAAGGCCATTTTCCCACATATTTTTGTAGGTCCTCTGGGCATGATATAACAGAAAACAGAGCTCCTGGTGTTCCTGTGTATATTATGTGTGTGTGTGAATATGTGAAAGAGGGTATATAGAGGTTGTGCAAGACCAAGTGTCAGATGCTGGCTGCCAGGGCAACTGATACGGCAAATCAGAGCCTTCTTGAGCAAGAAGGCTCAAGAATCCTCCCCATCAGCTATTTCTCCTTCCCCAGCCCTTCCATTTCTCAGAGAGCATTAGGTTCCCAATGTAGTCACGAACAGTGGAGACAAGCTCTGCCTCAAAGACATGACTGTTCTGCCCAGAAACCAAGTACACAGTGGCCTGGGACATTGCAACACAGGAAAAACATGCTTGACTCATTAGCAATTTTTCAATTTACAGTCAGCTTAGAAATCAATACAAAGGAGCTGTGCCCCAAATAGGTAATTACTGACACAGGAGAAACAGAGAAGCTTCTTCCTTCCTGCTGTCTGTCTTCTATTTTCTTTTACAGATAATCCCCTGCATGCACATCCCATCACCATGCAGGAGTCAAGTGCCCAGCTAAAAGCTGAAAGTTAGAGCTGTCTAAGTGAGGCTGCATGGCACAAAGGGATGAGAGTTATGCAGTTTTGTTCACAGCAGTTTTTAATCTTGGTGATGGTGATGCCTGTCTGTAGGTGGGTTGTGAGTGCTAACTTAAGAGAATCAAGTATCTTAAGGCATCAGCATTATCAGCCTGTATTACTGTCCCATGTGAGTGAATTGTTGCTGCTTGACCACCAAGCCAATGTTGCTGTAGCGTGGTTGCTTTTCCAGTTGTTGGGCAGTTGGAACAGGCAGCAAACTGTGTATGGCTGTCCCCTTGACCAGAAAGACTGTACCCTGAAAAGCCCCTTGTGCTTGCCCTGGTCATAGATGGGACAGGCAATAAGTTCTTCTCTGACACCCATGTTGACAGTAGACTTCTGCACTGAGCTGCATATATGCTGCACAACTGGTACTGCAGCTGGTCACGTTCTTGAGGGGGGACCATGTGCACCCGAGTGGCACAGGGCTGGATGGGCTGCTGCAAAAGCACAGTGCAGGGCTGGTCAAACAGGCTGTTTTTTGAGAAAAAAAGAAACAACTAAAAACCCAGAATATTTTATTTGATGAACTTTATTTTTGTTTTGAAGCAATTGTTTATTATGAAATATCTTTTCATTTGATTTAAACGAAATGTCAGTTTTAAAATTATCAGGATGAAAATGAAACATTTTGTTCAATCCAGAAGTATTAAAAAAGTCCTTTCCTTGGAAATTTTGAAAGTTATTTTTTTGGTTCTAGTGAAAACAATTTTCTTTCTATTTTCTCAGAACTTCCAGCGAATCAAATCAGTGAATCAAAGTATGCAAATATGCCAGAGCTTTGTATTTCTAAATAGTGGATACATGCCTGAAACAGAAACAAAATTAGTAGCTAATAAGATTACATGGAAATAAAAATAGCAAAGTAGTAAAATTCAGTGAATACCTGTATGCTTCACAGGGCATTTACATAATTGTGAGCTTGTGTGCTGGAATGCTGTGGGATTAGAGAACAACAGAATTGCATGTCCTTCCATGGCTTTAATGAGAAGGGAAAATGTAATATTTCTATTGCCTGTATCTGTTTGCATTCTTTATACTGACTTGCATCCCACTCTTCCATTGCATTGTCTAAGGAAAATAAATAGATAAATATATAAAGCCAAACACAGCTAGGATAAGCATGAATACACAATGTTCCATCAAATAGAAAACATATTTCTCACTAACTACTTGCAGACGCATGAACAAATCATCAAATCTAAATAGTGCATTTTCAACTTCAGTCATATTCAGAAGCAGTGTAAATGTAGGAGCTGATCAGTTACTCTTGTGAAGAAAGGCTGGACCTGTTTAGCCCAGATCTTAAGAGAAGATCTTATCAATGCATGCAAATATTTTAAGGGTGGTGTCAAGAGGATGGGGCCAGACCCTTTTCAGTGGTGCCCAGCTACAGGATAAGAGGCAGCAGACAGGGGGTTGTACTAGCTGATCTCCAAAGGTTCCTTCCAACTGCAGCCATTCTGAGACTCCATGATTCTGTGACTATTATGGATAAATCAGCTGCCCTTTCATTCAGCACAACTACTTCCATTTTGTTGCATCCTGATGTTTCTTGAAGCTGTCAGTCACTCTCTTCTCCTAGTAGTTTGACTTGGTCTTGACAGGGCTGGTTTTGGCTATTAATTCATGAAACAAAGGTTTTTGATGTAAAAGCTTTTCTCTTTCACAGTAAATGGCAAATGTCTTTCTGATCGCAGTGAAGAAAGTTTGCAGGTTTTTTTTTTTTAAGTAAATTACTAGTGGTGCTCAATCTTCATAACTTTTTTGGATAATATTTGAGCTTAAGGACATCTGATATGTATTTAATCTGTTATGTGTTTCAGATATGATTTTGCACAAATTATCTGTGTAATTCACCATTACACTATGCCACGCCAGAAACACTATAGATTCTAATTAATCCAAATCTTCAAATGGCTAAATTATCCTTGTTATATCCACTCTGAACTGCACTATGCAATACAAACTTGTTCCTTGCTTGTAATTTCTTATCTGTAAAATGTGAAGATCACTACTGCTCTCCTCACATGGACTCACTAGCAATACCTGTGTGAGTGAGATCACTAGTGTCATGAAACTAAGAATCAAAAGATATCCATCCTGCCTGCAATCAGTGCAGGGAGCTGGAACCATAAACACTTTTTGAGGTAGGTACTAATAAGAAGATTTTTCTATTTTGATGGTCTCAGGTACCCCACCATTCATCCCACCAGAAATGAGACCTACCGATGGGCTCTGCTACTGGGAGCTAGATGTAGATGAGAGAAGAAGATCATGAAACAGCCTCAAGAAAGTTTCTTTTTAGGGCTGCTGAAGGATTAATGTCAACTTAAGAGAAAGAAATGTCTAATGGCTTCCTTCTTGTGTTGCTATTTGCATTTAAATCTATCAATCATCTTAGCTTGGAGTAGGAGAAACACAAGCTTTCTGGGACTTTCAAGCATATTGAGGCTCGTTCTTGGCATGGCTGTAAACAAATTTCTCTTTGCTGATGCTCACTAAGTATATTCTAGTCTGATGACAGCATTTTGTCCTTTCTGTAATGTGATCTGTACATAGCCATTTTATTACATATGGTAAAAACATGTGTTTTTCTGTTCTAGTAGAAGTACAATCAACATTGTAAGTGTGCTAAAAGTAAGTTGCTGGAATTTGTTTAAGCATGTGCCTCTGACTCAGTCCAAATATTGACAGTGACAAAGCTGTAATCATTTGCAGGCTTCAGTTCCCAGCAAAGGGAATCCCACTCTTTTGATTCTTAAATATAATGCCATTGGACGCCAGAGAACACAGAGAAAATATGTTACACCCAGTTCTAATGCTGTACAATTACAAGAGCCTGTACCCACACAGTGGAGCCGAAATGAACATGCTGGTTTGACAGGGAGTCAGGGGGAGAGCTATTCCTTTGTACTGAGAACCCAGACTGCTGCTTATATGGAGGCTCCTTGGCAGCCCTTTACTAGACAGGTAAATAAAGGAAATAATGTTTATGCCAAAAAATCTCCTTCCTTCCAGTGTAAAAAAATAAATCTTATATATTGTTTCCATGCTGCCACTGAAACAAGAGTGGCACACTTTATGTATTAAGCATAAGGAACAAATGCAAGTCTCATTGTTAGCATACTTTGGCTGATAGGGCACTATTGTGCCATGCCCCGCACATACCCATATTTGCATGCAACCTACTTGGGCAGCCTTGTTGCTAACCAAGTACCTGGTATCTGCTTGTGAAATATTTTCAGAGTTATTTTTGTATGCAGAAATATGATGCAAAACTTTGATCTTTAATAATGAAAAGTGGATGACTGATAACTTTTATACTCTGATAGCTGCTGTGAGCACATGTGATAACTGGCATTTCATCACAGCTTTGGATAAAATTGTTACTGTCGTTTTCTATAGTTTATATCTAAACTAGATCAACAACAGTTATCTAGCCTTTCTTCTGACATGAAGAAATCTTGCACTAAACAAAAAAGAAGTATCAAAATACAGTAAATCTTGGGAACTAACTTTAAGTCAGTTTTCTCAAAGAGGCATAAGACATCTCAAGAAGTCCATTTTGAATAAAACTGCTATTTAATCCTCCAAGAAGTTTTGCTTACAAGTAACTGGGGCAATACATGCATGCAATTTACTTAAATTTCTGTGACCATGGGTTAGGATTTTAAAAGAAAGATAGCAAACTTTGACTGCCAACTCCTGTACAATTAGAGTGGAATTAGGCAACCAGATGGCTTGTTCCCATAGGAAAGCTGAGTAATAATACTCATGTGCAAATGCTTCTGAGTCACTGTTCTCCCATCCACTGCTCAGCCATAACAGAAAACACTATGTCAGGATTCTTCCTGGCTCAGTAGGCTTCCTGGAAAATGTGGTTAAATTTTCTCCTTTCTGCTTCCTGCCCATTGGGTTGTTCATCCAGGTGTTTTCCTTTCTTCTCCTTCTTTTTCATTTTTGAAAAGTAACTTCAAAAAAACGGGGTGGACGGCATGGATTTTGCAAAGCTAGATTTTAACTGGGAAGTCTGTTAAATGGTAGAGAACCAGAGAAACGAAGATTGGCAAAATTCCCCAGGTGTATGTCACACACATAGTTTTGAATAGGATTGTAAGGAGTGCAATGACAGTTCTTTACTCATCAAACACCTCTAAGAGACACAAAAATGCATGTCATATATTTCAGAATTTTGTTGGAGCTAGTATCAGAGATATTTAAACTCTAATAGTTCACACCATGAGGAAAAAAAAAGACACACAGAGGAAGATTTACTGTGAATACAAGTTGTGAGGGTGTAACTAGTAAGGTCTAAATGTGACCTTAGAAATCAGAATCTGATTCTAATCAGAAAAGCTTGAACTCTGTGCACAGAGCTCATGAAGATGATTGTTTTCCTGACCCCAGGAGAGGCAAGATTAATCTCATTTGACCTTGGCTGTTTACAAAGTAGATGTCAGCATTCTAACCAGTAATCCTAGGCTCATTTTACTGTCAAAGGAAAGAACCAGGCAATTTTAGGATTTGTCTGACCTGTTTTAGATGTTTACTGCAGGGTGAGAGGTGTTGTGGCCTCCATTCCATTGACTGTATTAAGTCATCACTGTTTGCAAAGGAATCTTAGGCTGTTTGTTCATTTAATCAGTTGAATTTTTCTGAAGGGCTTTCCAGTGAATAAACAGGTTTTGTCTCTAAATCTCAATACAGAATTCCCTAGTGTAAGGACTAAACTCATTAAGTTTCCAGTTCACAACAGTGTTTTTGCAACACAGTTTTGATAAGTAAGGCAAAACCAGGATGATTTCAATACGTTGCTTACATCAGTCATAAGCAGAAAGATTCCCCCAAAACAGGTAATAAATTGTTCTTATACAGAAATTCTTAATACCTGATTCCATGCTCTAAAACCAATAATGGTACTCAAATCTTTGGGAAAGACAGAGAAATTGAAATGAAATTAAAATTCTTTGCTGAATCCACTGGGGGTCCTAATTTCATCTAGAAGCAAGATATCTGGAGATGCTGCTCTTGATGATCTAAATGTTACTGAATCACAGTGACCAATGAAGTCACTGGAAGAAACTTGAAAGCATCCAAATATCCCAGATTCCTGGTGGAAAACTAGAAAAGGAAAGGCATTCAAAGCCCGTTTAAAGGAACTGAGAGCAGCCAGTATGCAGGGTCACATGGAAACTTTCTTAAACTGGTTTGTAAACTCTCCTGTTGATGAGATATCACAGGTTTGAAAACCACTCTGAGGTATCTGATGTTGCAATGAACTGTAAAAGAACTATTGCTGGACAGAACCTAGGCTTGCCAAGCCAATGAAGTTTACCTGCATTATCAACAAAATCAGGCTGGCTTTTGACAAGTTACACGAACTGTTGAGAGATTCAAGTCTCCTGTAATGGACGAGGTTGTCACCCTGAAGCAGAAAGCAGTTCAGGATGTCTTCAGAGGGTGGTCAGAATGCTGTGCCATGTAGGACCAGGGAAAGATAAACAAAGTGCTTTAATTCTGAATAACTGTCATGCCCACTCTTTGTGACTAAATGGTAGCAACTCATAAGAAAAAACACCTAAGTTTGACCTTAGAGAACAAAATCCTTAACACATTAATGTGTGATGCAATATCTTTATAGGGATATTGTTTTTAAACATGTATATAAACTCTTTTCAACAAGCACAAAAGGCATTCCTGTAATGCACTCATAAATTGATTTTGTAAGTTTCATCTGAGTTGATTAGTGAACTATACTTCTGGAACATAACAGAACATAGGCATGGGAATAAAACCAATTACTGACCATGCAGTAACTATGGTATTTATTGTTCTCTTAAGTTGCTTTCATTGCATACCACTGCACTCCTGTTTTCTCCTTATGTCTCTTTTTTAGAGGAATAGCAGTAAACTTGTTTTTTCCACTTGCTGTACTTTAAAGCTCTCTGTGTTCATTAAGAAATGTCGTAAGTTTTTTTCTGACTAACACTGTGGTCCCTTGACCTCCTGAAAACCATAAATAGAACCTTTAGGCCAAATCGTAAATTAGTTAATTTCACTGGAGATATCATTATAGTGTTACTCAGGGTAAGTTATGTTTAGTGTGTTTGAAAGAGTAGAACTCTGTGGTATGGTTGGTCCTTGCTTGATCACCATGGTTGCCAAGTCATGACTTCTACCTCTTTTGACAGTGGAGTTTAGTTAGTCTTATGTCAACTTGGTAGACCCTTCCCCTTTCCAAAACTCCTTACAACCCTTCTCAGGAGGTGGACATCTTCGCCGCTGTTGAACTGAGACTCTGAATCTATCACCTTGCCCCAGGACAGAAGAAGAATGCATGGCTGGGTCAGGAGCGGTTGCCAGGTCTGCTGGGTCCCCAGTGCATCACCATGCAGCCCACACAATACAGCCCCCAGTGGGCTGTGAGATTCTTCCCAGGGTGACATCTACCAAGGGACGATTAAGCTGTCTGCAGAAGTTCTGCAAGCACTGTTAACTGTTGGATGTCTGTCTCTCCACATTGCCACAGACTCCAGTGTTTGTTGCTTACATGCTACATGTGTATGTGAGAACACCCTGAAGTCGCCCTGTTGCAACTAAAACCAGATTTGGTCTGGCATCTTCTGGGAAGTATCCTACCCTGAAATAAATAACAAATTCTCTTCCTGTGGTACTATTTCCAGACACTGTCTTGACAGGTCTATCTTTTGTTCCAGTTGAAATACTTGAGAAGATCAAACAAAACAAGTCAAATGGAGATAAAATTGCAGTTTCTTTATGTAGTTAAATTAAAGCTAGTATGGCCAGAAGTTGTGTGCTTTTGAAAACACTGGTGTGGAGGAAGCGTGTTTCTTCCCTGTCATTGCACATGCTCAAGGGTTACCCTGCATGGTGCCTCAGAGCTGTCTGGGAGAAGTGACACAAATGAGACTGCTCTGGTGCTTCAAGTGACTCATGAGTTCAAATGAGTGGCTGAGTTGGGTTTGAGCACCCAGCTGGTGCAGGTGAAAGCATGAAGGTGCCCGGTTTGGGGAAAGAGGCTCAAAATCACCCTGAAAAACATCAGGGAGGACTGATTTGAATGCTGCTTCAGTTTCTAGTTAACATACACTACCTACTTGGACATTTCCCCAAGGCTTTGAAATAGGCTGGCAGTTTAGCTCTGTTATCCATCAAACATGAGATCATGACAGATTTTTGCTTATAGAAGGAAAAATAACCCAAGAACTAATTCAGTGCTTGCTAATGCTGTCAAACTGACTGAGAAATCAATGGAGAAAACAACTTGGGAGGTTGCAATGGTGACCTACAGAGAAAAGTGCTAGAAAAATGCAGATGACCCCTTCTCCCTGCTTCATCAGGAACCTTGATTGCCAGAGCTGATCTCAAACAAGACTGTGGCCAGCTGCTTTGGCAGGTGACAACACAATTGTGTCCTTTCGGGTGAGGCTGGGAAGGAGTCTCAGCTGCAGGATGGCTGTGTGTCTGTCTCTATCTAGGAGGAAGCTCTGCTGACTGTTTGCTT
This sequence comes from Coracopsis vasa, assembly GCA_026283785.1. Lineage (NCBI taxonomy): Eukaryota > Metazoa > Chordata > Aves > Psittaciformes > Psittacidae > Coracopsis > Coracopsis vasa. The sequence continues at coordinate 17,583 of JANHGB010027154.1, read as the reverse complement.
GTCAGTTTCCTTCTTGCAGGTTTTGGTTTTTCTGTGACTGTAGACTGAAACATCAGTTAATCTGGTCTCTGGAGCTTTCAGGCATTACATGAACCAGTTGAGCAGCAATGGAGTCATATCTTCACAGCCTGCAGTAGTGTTGGGGCTGATCATGTTGCAGCTCTGTCATGTGCCACTTTTAAAAAACAGTGCTTTTGTTAATCCCTTTCTCAGACAGGAACAAAAACATTAGGGAAAACATTAGAGTCCTGGAACATGCAAGTTAAATAAAATCAATTACATTGCCTGTGAGAGACTGTTTATCTCTGAATACTTATGTCTACTATAAATAATCAAACCCATACCAGATAATTTTCAGACTGTTCTACAATTGGCAGGATAACTTTCTAGTGGATAGTAATGGCTAGAAACTGCTATTTCAATCTGTGTTTGCTTTTTTTTTTTTTACATTAAGACATTTCAGCAAATATTGACACAAAAAAGAACATTATTAACATTCCCCTTTAGTCACATAAATCTATCTTGCTGCTCTCCCTGAAATGAATGGCTTCTTAAATTATTCCTGAGACCCAAATACACTTGTAAAAAATTGTGATGTGACGCAGACTATGCACTAACAGAAAACTTTTAAATTATGTTCCAAAATAATTGAAGGACTGTTGAGAGAGAGACATTTTCTTGCCACAGGGAACAGTAATGACCACTGTGGAACCACAGGACCCTGCTGCATATGCTGAAATATTTTCTTAAGGACTCACTCTTTGGAGTCACCCACTTTCAGTTTACTCTGCATTTCCTAGATACAAAGTGATAGCAGGACTGAGCTGTTTGGCTTGAAAGATCTTGTGAAGGCACATGACTAAGTGTAATTAAAAAGCTGAAGGAAGACTCATTCTCACAGACATCATTAATTCAGCATCTAGGTTTGATTTGTGCTAATTTGAAAATATAAAATGAAAGTAATTCTTTCAGTCCAGGAAATTCAGCAGTTTGATTGGACTGATATAAGGAACAGATGCGCACCCCTTTTCTGCACTTCCTCCTTTCAAAGCTGACCTCTTGAAATCAACCTGCATATAGATTACCACTGGACATTTTAATGTCTCACCCTGATATTGTGTCTTTGACATGTGTACACAGTGACTCCAGAGTGATGCGCCCCACCTGAGAGGAGTACGTGCTCTGTTCAATGGGTATTTGTGTGTAGAGAGATGAGGTGGAGGAGTGTGTTCAAAGCAGAACAGGCCCAAAAGCAAGGTGTAACTCTACACCTATACCTCCCAAGTAAAACCAAGCTGAGACAAACTGGTACTACAGGGCCATGGAAGAGATTGAGGTAATCTGAAAAAAGCTTAAAGGCTAAGAGAGAGGATTAGGAAAATGTTTCTCGTGCACCCAGCTCCTTTTGGTCTCAACCAGCAACATTTTGGATAGCAGAGCCATCACGCTATGCTGACACATGGCAGGGAACAGCGAAACCCCAGCATCATACCCACCTCGGCTGGCAGCGTTAGCACTTGCTCTCTACCATCAGTAGACATTGTTAATCACCAGGGCCTGCACCCTAATTGAAGTGAATCTTTTCCAAATCCCTGAGGAAGACTGCAAGTCATATCTAACCTTCCTAGGTCCAAGCCAGCTAACCTGGCTAGGGACAGGAGTGTTGAGCTCAGCAATACCTGGCCATATTTTAAAGTGGAGGCTGGGTGCCTTTACAAATTGTGCTGTTCTTTGCTGTCTCCTTTCCTCCCTGAACTCTTTTTCAGCCTGCTGGTGAATACTGGGTTGCATTAGCTTTCCTGTCCTCTTCTTGCTCTGGCATTTAACCTTGATGGAATGGTGTAGTAGCCTGAGGGAAGATTTTGCAATACCTAGTTTATGGTAGTTTATGTTAATTTTTCACATTGAGAGGTTCCCAGCTGATAGGAAATATTTATTAGTTATTAGACATTCTGTGCAGAGACAAAGGAAAACCCCCAAATAAATCACAAACCTCATCTCTGGCTTTATATTTGATAGATGAAATGTGCTGATATGCTGATATCCATATTTTAGGCCAATGGCAGCCATAGGCAATGATAGTAGTGTGAGTGGTGCAGGTGCATGTATGTCACACCAGGCAGTACCAATATTGCAGTTTTGGCTTATTCTGTCATTTCCTTTGCATTCACCAGATTAATCCATGCCCTTTTCACAATTTGCAGGTGGAAAGGAGAACTGGCTTAACAAAATCTGCATGATGAACTGTAGCTAGTTTTGGCACCTCCAAGAAGAGTGCCTACCATTTCCCTCAAGCCCATCCTCTTAATTAAAGAAGCTTAGAAAAAGCTTAAAGAACATATAAGCTTTCTTCTGTAGACAGCGCCAAGATCAGGAAGCCAAGCTTTATGGAAAGGAAAGGATCTCTAAGTAACCCAGCAGAATCTATGCTGTATTCAGCAGCCAAGAAGCTCAAAGATCACAGATGTGTGTTCATACTTTGATCTTCTGCACTTGCTGGGAACTTCACATGGGTTGAGTTTGCAAGAATAGTTTGCATTTTTCTTCTCTAGTCTGATTGCCTATCAAACACCTAGTCTGTGCTGTTGCTTCCAGCAATGGCAAATTTACACAGATCTGTAAGGAAGACGAGAAGCTTTCTGACAACAACAGGCTTGAGCCAAAGCTCAGGAAAATAAATACAAAGGGCTTCATTAGCAACACTGGGCTTTGGATCAGACCCACTGTCTACTTATTCAATTACACAGTGTTATTAGGAGAAAAATTGCTTCCTGGCCTCCCTAGTAGGTAAAATTTAAGCCCTGCAGCATGAGGTTTTAGTGTCCTATTTTACCATAGTTTGCATAGCTTGCCAGAGCTTGCATTACTTTGTATGTTATTGCTTCTCAAGCAATCCAATCCAGTTTTTCAAAACTCCTGCTTAAATAGTAGTGTCCCTGAAATAGTGGCTTCCAGATTATGTAGAGCATAAAGTAATCTTTATTTCAGGTGTATTTAGTATACATTTGCCAGGTGCTTTTGTTCTCATTCTGGAAATAAAAAAAGGAAAAACATTTGTAATTTTTCCATTGTTGTTCTAAATCTTTCAAAATTGGAAAAAACCCCAAAACCAAGCGAAAAACAAAACCCAAACCCAAGGCTTAAAACTAATTCACTTGCCTGAATTTTGTATGGTTGAAACCCAGACTGTGGGTTTAGCCTGCTTGGTCAAGTAAGCCACATGGCAGTGTTTATTCCCTAAAAGCATTTCAGGGACGTTGCATGTATGAATGTAAAGGATTTTCATGTTATGTCACTGCAAGTTGCTCTGCAGAAAAAAGATTCTTTGGCAAAACTAAACAAAAACAAAACAAAAAAAGCATGTGGTATCCTACACAAAGAAGTACGTTATCCTTCAAATCTTACATCTTAAAATAATCAGTTTGTGAGTTTTTTCCTGTTACTCATTTGCCCATAGCCAATTCAAATTCTTTCTGAAAATATAATCTCATAGCAGAACTTGTACAGATGATCCACATGCTCTTTTGATAAATTCCATTACCAGGATGCCACGTATAAATAGATTCCCTATTTTTTCACTTTTTTAAACTTCTTTGCATATGGTTCAATAGCATTATGACTATTTAAATAGCCATATGAGAGGGAAGCTTACCTTCTACCTATAAAAGCTATGGGCTGCCTGGCATGCATTTAATGGCTTTCTCAGTTTTGTCCACTGGACAGTGGAAAAGACAGACTGATGGTGTAGGAATAAATATTTCAAAGATAGCATAAATGACAATGACAGATTTGAATGTCCCTATCTGTCCCCCTCCCACATGCCCATTAACAACTGCAATCAGTCTGCTGTCTTCTGAGCAGGAAGGAGGCAAGGCAGTGCTCACAAGGATGAGATAGAAACAGCCTCAGATTTGTCTGAAGATTTCAGAAGACCTGAAGCACATCTAGAAAGGGAGGTCTCTCAAAGGGCTATCTCCTGCTGTAGCCACCAGCTCATCCATTGTCCCCATGAGCCTTGTGGCTGTATAGCAAAGAAAACAGGAACAGTGTGGAGGAGGAAGGTGGGTGCAGGCAGGAAAAACGTTTTCCCACTTCATCTCATCTTTATTTTTTATTGATAGCTAACTGTTCTGGAAAAATAATTCTGGAGCTCATACAGAAGCATGAACCACAAAGGTATTAGCAGTAACATGTCCCCGTTCAAGAACTGGTGCACCGATGACAGTTCCTTGGCGAAACAGAGGACCCCACAGAAACCTGCACTGGCAGCTCATATTTTGTGTTACTACCATGTCTCAATTTTCTGTGATTTGCAAGTTCTTTTAAAAACTCTCAGCAGAGTATCACTATACTGTGATGTATTATAATATGAAGATCATATGTATTGTTCTGAGCAGAATTTAAAAGCTCAATCCTCTAGCACTTTGCATTATTTCCTTACAATATGTGAATACCTAACAAACTTTAATGGATGTGCAATGTTAGTGGGTACATCTTCAAAGAGAACAAGGGAGTTCTGCCCGTTTCCTTCTGGACCCTCTCTTTGTGGTTTTACACTTACTGTATTTACATTGCTTCACACTCACATGGGAAAGTGTTTTCTAAGGCAGCATGCTTTGCTAGTTAGCACTATTATCAGATAAAGCATGGTAGCAACAACAACAAGAGTTAAAGTAGTAGAATAGAATACAATATCAATGCTGGCATCCTGGTTAATATAGCTTTGGCTTTGCAAATGTTCATTTGCCTTCCATTAGATATATGAGTGAGATGAGATGTTTGTGTGTAGCTCACAGTAGCGACTCAAAAAATGAAGTGGACAAATATGGTGATCAAACTGGTAATAAGAAGAGGGAACTGCAAATAATTTCAAGGACAGCCTGAAGATCAAATTAATTTAGGGCATTTGTATTTTTCCACACTTATGTACTCTGAGTACACTATAAAAATCTTGCTAATTTAAAATAACATTTCAGAGAACTCGGTGTTACTTTGCCCTGAGGGATCTGAAAAGCCTGGCAGGAACAAATCTGTAGTAAGTTGAAATGTGTATTGGCAAGCTTGTTTTCAGTAAGATTATAAATGCCAGTTGCTGGTCCAGAACAGGTGGCACTATAAAAATTGGACTATGGGAAATGAATACCGCATACAAGAAAAATATCCAGTTTCACAGATTGGGAATAAGAGCCATTGCACAGCTGACCTGTGAACTGGTGGTGTTTGTTAATATGTTTTCCTTAAAATTGTTTTGAGGAGTTCATGGCTATACATTTTCCCCTTATTTGTTTCTATCTTTCTTTTATTTCATAGTTCAGTGTATAAAAGCTTAGAAAGTGAGATCTGAACCATTAAAGAATCTTTATGTGTGCCATCTTGGCACTTGGATCAGTGATGGGAACAGTTTAAAACTGCTATTACCCCATTAAACACAAAGGAGTTCCTGTGCCTTCACAGTGAAGCAAACACGGGCAGCAGGATGGGGTCTGAGGTGATGCAGTACCTACAACAAACGGTTTACTGGTTGGTTCACATCACAGATCTCCCCTGGGCTTGTTCTTCCCATTATTTTATGAGTAGTACATGAACAATAATAGACTGATTACTGAGTTTTATACATCCTCTTCTTCAGCAACAATGTTTTTTCTTTAGTTGGAGAATGTGAATAATAAACTGAAGCTGTGTACTCATGGTGAACTCATGGAAACCGCCCCTTCCAGGAAGTCTTCAGATCTCATAATTGTTTTATTTTTAGTGGCAGTTTACCAGCATGGCAATGTCTCATGAAGGTCAAAGAAATGGTGTGTTCCCAGCATGCTGCAGCTGATGCTTCTCCTCTTCTGTTATATACTCCAGGCTGTGTAGCACAAAATGTACTCCAGAGGACACAGGTGAGTAAAATAGAAATAAACATATGAACACAACCAATGAGAAAATCATTAATGGTTTTTGCCATTGTTTTACTGCTGTGGAATCCTTGAGTTCCTTCTGCCCTAACTCATCCTCTCAGAGCAAGACACGGTTGCCCAGTCAAGATCAGTCTGCCTTTGTACCAGTGAAAAATGATAAAAGGTTCACAAGATGACTTAGCATACTGACCACATGTTTCCCTGGCAAAACAGGCCTGTTGTACTTTTCCAACACCAAATTGCTCACTCGCTTGGCACCTGGGGGGGCATCTCTGTACTGCTGGTACAAACAAGAAATCATGGTACCACAGCAGGTTGTTTTCTTCTAGAATCCATACACTTCATAGCATTTCCTTTATGAATCAGAGATGCCTTTACAAAGCCGAGTTACCAGGAATTAAGTGAGGGCAATAATGTAACAGTTACTCTATACCATTCCCACATTTCTCGTGGGAATCCTACTTCAAGATCGGAGTACATGACCCACACAGGTACACAGAGCATCACAAATTCATTTATGATACAAGTAGTTATTTTGTCAGTATGAAATAGGAGAATTATATGCTTGGGTGGTTAAATTACTGTCCTCTCCTCTCTTACCTGGGAAAAAAAAAATAAAGAAATCCTCATTTGGTCACTCAGCCTTATTCACTTGCCATAGCAATTAAACAGAAAGTGGCTCAGGGACACAGGAGAAAGCTGTTCCTTATGCTATGCCTGTTTCAGTTATGCAGAGCTGGCAAGGAGTCTTGCTAATTGAAACAGACTCACGTAGGCTGTTTGGCACCTTCCTTCCCTTCCTTCCCTTCCTTTCTCCATGTTCTCTGAGGGTGAAATGACATTTGGGGTGTGGGTTCCGTGTCACTGCTGCCAGTGTGCTCCAACCTGCAAGCAAGACTTAACCTTTATCAGGTGCTGCGCTCTAGGTTAATAACAATTAAAAATAGCTCCAGCAGGAGGACTGGGAACCCATGCATATGATAAACCTCAAAACACCCACAGTAGGCAAAGCTTAGGAAATTCGTGACCTTAAAAATTGCCTTCTCAGTTTTGTGTAAAGAAAGAAAGAAAAAAAAAAATCATTCTCTCCCAGACATTAAAATCAAGATTATTAAATTTAAGAGTAGATTGAGTTCTTTCCTTGCATTCAATTGCCTTTGTTGAGTAGTGATATATTCTGGTTCCTAGCAGCACACCACTGTTTACTCTGGTTACTAAAGGAATAAATTGTTCTAAGGATGCAGATGTCCAAGTAGTTAACATTACAGCCTACAGCCATTGCCAAGGAAATAGGAAAACCTGAGTTACTCTCCTGCAGAACTACTTTGTTAAGCTATATTTCTTACTTATGTCATCCTTAGTTTTCTCCCTTTATGCAACATCGTTATGTGATGTTGATGCGTACTGAAATCTGTGTCCAAAGGTCATGGCTGGTAACAGCTTTTGTGTACTATAAGATGTAAGCAGAAAGTCTTGGCTAAAAGCTTCAGAAGTGACTGTGCCTATAGAGGCCTCCATTTATATTTGCCCACATTCAGCACCTTAAAAATGCTAGATTTTAAGTCTATGTACAAATTCAGATGGTGTAACATGTCCAGGTTAGCACCCAAATCAAAACTTCTGTTGAGAATTACTGATGGTCATATAAATTGTAACATTATACCACAGGAAGATGGCTTCTCTGTTCCAGTGCTTTATTTAAAGGATTCTGAGCTCAATAATTATATATAGTTTAAAGATGACAATATCTGATATTTATGTGCTTTTTAAGCTTTTCAAGTGTGTGAATATTACTTTTTTTGTTGTTGTTTATGGAAACAGGCATATGGAAATTGTGAAGACACTTAACAAGAAGATTCTAGTTGACTTCAGAGGATATTTTACTGACTTCTCAGGAAGTCTAGGGGAATAATAATTGAAAGGAGACATAAGAGAGATAAATGTATAACATGAAAAAATATTCATCTTTTGTGGCTTACACTGTGCCATTTTGCGCAAAGGTCTATGACATCCCCCATTCAGTTTGTTTGCTGATTGTTTTCAATTAAAATATAAAAGATATTGATGTTATCTAGATTTTTCCAGTGTTAGTTGATCTGTCCAAGAACTCTAGGCACCATCAGTTGTTGATTATTAAAAAGTATTTACATTATATTTTCCTTCAAACACTTGCAAGAAGTTTCCAAAAGCCCTTTTTTTTATTATTTATTTTATACATAGGATTTATAACAAGGTGTTTTAGCTGATGTTGTATATATTGAAACTTAATTCACATTGTCACTCACTATGAGATGTTCCCGTGCATTGGGAAAGTTCCCTTTCCTCTCCTGGTCACTGCAAGTAACACAATGTCAAAAGCAGAGAAGCGTGCAGCAGGTAGACTAAAACAAGGAAAAAAATTGTCTATTACAAAATACTGGAAAGGCAGGAAATCTAAAGTTGAGTCTAAAGCTAAAATATAAACAATCAGAAAGTTAATATAGGTTTGGATCTCTGTGAAGTGTATGCATCATTAGAAATGAGGTATGAAAGGAAATTTGATTCTTATTTTTATACTGTCAGAACCAGAACATATATACCGTTTTGGTGTAACACTGGCAATGTAACAGGAAAATGGGATGAAAAAGATTAAAAATCTAAAGACTGAGACTCTTCAGGAACAGAAAGCTGAGTGTGCTCAGTGCTTTCCCTGTCATGGTGTGCTCTCAGCTCACATTCCTTCCCTGTAGAAAACAGACATGCCTCTGTGCCATCTTCTAGATTCCTCTCATCTCTGGGCCTCCCTAGAAGATCAGGTGGGATGAAGGCAAGAGTCTTGTGCACCCAATTAAGCAGTCTGTCCATTTGACCATAGGCAGCAGCATCTGCCTGTCTTTGGTCTCTTGCTATCTGTCACCCTTGATAACTTGGACTCATATTCAGGGATCCAGAAATTCAGCTGAAAAGCTGTAAATCTTTCCCAAGAGATCTTTGCTGTGTGGTATAGAGAGGACTTTCTAATTATTGGAACTCTCGTGTCCTTTTAAACCAAGATCACTCTTTTAATACTAGGGATTGTCCTGTTGAGTTCAGATCTAGTAATTTGGCATCACTGCACTGAAGTCTTCAGGACTAGCGACAAGACACTTCAAAAGCTTCTCCTACCTGAAAATGACTTCTGTGGTAAAATTCAAAGAAATATTGACTGAATTGACTTCAGAGACATTGTCAGAGGGTTTTCTCTGCCCTTGTTCATAGCAGCATCCTGAGGAAGAAGTGTAAGGAAACTGAAGGTTTCCGTGTCTAGCCAATCAGTTTATTCGTGTATGTTTTGTTCTGGCTACTGATGTTGATAGCTCGTGACTTCCACAGAACTTTTTCTTCACATTCATCCACAGTTTTCCTGCATTCCCATTTCTTGTGAGGGAAGATTGAGTTGTTATGATTGAAAAAAAAAATCACAATCCAAACCTAAAACAAAAAAACAACTTTGCTGCTACTCACGGACCAAATAATTGCTGAAAACAACGATTTACAAGATTGCTTGTAAAACTTGGATACATTGCCAGATGCTTGCTCAGACAGATTGTGCATCCTTTCTGCAACAAGACAGGAGAGGTTCAGCACTCTTGATTTATGTACCCCTTCCAAATGGGGCTAGGACAGATATAAACAACTGAGTGCTTTTATTGCTTAGAAACAGTCTTTTTTGCCTACTACTGATGAATTTTCTGTTGATGTACATACCAGGTCACATACTCTGTACAGAAGAGCTGTTCAGTAACTGCTATTTCAATGACACTTCATCAATTTCAAAATTAGACAAAGCATAAATCCTTTTAGGGAATGAAGGCTGACTGCCGTAGTAGCTAGTTTTGCTGGCTTGAAGTTTTGCGTGTTCTCCCTTATGTTCCTGCTTTAGACTGAGGGTCCTTTTAATACTAGAGTGCAATGAAAGAACCGTGAGTGCTGAAGTATGAAGCATATGGAGCGACACAGAAATTCTGCTGGTTTTAGGTCATACATCAATAGTGCATTCTGGTAGATGCATGCAAACAGCCATCTCTAGCAACCACAGTTACTATGCCTATGGAGCTATGGGTATAATGCCAACAATCCAAAACTCAATACACCAATTCTTCAGTATTGATTTCAGCTCAAAGCAGCCATTTCCTTGTATTTTATTGCTTTGTGGGCTAAAATTACTTCATCCCAGGCCACATGGTAAGAGCACTAACTTCTGATGAACTCCTCTGCTGTGAGTAGCTGAAACATGAAGATCCAGTGCTTCAAGCCAGGTTTCGTTTTCTGTTGTGCTAGCATGAATGGAACCACTCCAGTTTTAATAAGCATAACTGGCACTTGGGCCTTCTCAGAACAAATTTCTGAGAGTCCTACTGGAAAACAAAGGTCTGTCACTTCTGTCATTTTACTCCCTATTCCCTTACCTGGGTTTGAATGGCTGAGCCAGAATTTTGAGAATTCATCATCGGTGATTTTGAAATCATGAACAGAAAGTTCACTTCTAGACTTTGTAAATACAGGGAAGATTTAGATGGTCTTAGTATAGCGGCTTTACCTAGGGTGCTCAGAGTAATGATGGACATGATAAATCACACTTAATAGGGAAATAATATTACCTCATCGGCTAAATATAATTAAAACCTGTAATCCTGCTGAGTATTTTAATTGAGGATAAAAGACACTGACTAACTTTCACCATCCATGCATGATGTACCTTCTGCTGTAGACAACTGGTTTTGAGTTCATTCTCACTAAATAGCAGAGTAGATTTTGGGAGGTCACATAAGGGATATAAGCCCATAGCTTCATGACATAATGTATATGCTGTTGAGAATGCTGACAGAATGGAGCTTGGATTATTCACAAGTCGTTTCCCCTTAGGGAGAGATTTTGGAGCTATGACTGTTATTTCAGATCCCTTTTTCCTGGTCATGTGGTTTTGCTCAACACATAGCTCATTTGTTTGGGCAGCACATTGGTTGGCAGAATATATGTTTGAGCAAATGTTATTTCCAAAGTGGAGGTCATGATCTTGGAAGTGCAAGTGGAAATGGGGTCATGGGAAAAGCTGAGAATTGCTGGAACGTGGTGAAAGCAAAAGAATCTATATATGTTTATGTTGACAGCAACCACAAAATTGTTCCCTGAGGAACTCAAATGAAATTATCACAGGGAGTAGCAAGGTAGAATGGACACAAATAGCTCAAAGTTTGGGCTTGCTGTTCTTAAACAATCTTGAAGTAGTTCAGTTCTCTTAAAGCTAAACCATGTGCTGTGATACGCCGCTAGTCACAGAAATCAGGCTTTGTGGGGAAGTTTCCTTTGAGGGTACATGGAATATCACTGCTTCCAGGCAAACACGAAGCTTCTTTTCCTGAAAAAAAAAGAAAGTTCTGCATATCGTGTGCCGCAGACATGATTTTCATCTTAGCTTTTCGGTAAATATTTCCATACATGCATATGTTTGTTTACTTTTCAGCAAAAGGGCTCTCACAGTGCTCACAGTTTACAGGTGGGAAGACTAAACTAGAGAGGGAGTGGGTTTGCCTGCCCTGTACAAATCCTTAGACCAGCAGCATGCTTTTCACAAACAGGAAACACTTTCTTTACATTTAGAAGATTTTCTTCCCAGGTATCCTCCAGCCTTCCCTTTTAAGTGAAATGCACATTCTGCAGAAGCTAATAACAATTCTCAGATGCTTATAGGGCCAGAAATTCTCAAAACTTGCTGAATTTATTATGGGGAAATTTTAGTGTGTAAAGGTGGGACCCACCACCACTATGTCCTCCTACCTCTGTCTTTATAGTGCCAGGGACGTAATAAATATGGGTAGAAACTGGGAAACCCTGAATAGCAAATGTAGTGGGGTCCTGCTTCCAAGTTTCAGGGAAAATGTAGCAGAAATGCCACACAGCACTAAGCAAAATCATCATATTCTTGAGTCTGTGTTAATTTTCCTTTGTGCTGTAGAAACCAGAACGACGTCCTTAAAATGACATGCTTCAGAGCAAAGAAGTTGCTGAGCCCCACCAGAGCCCTAAAGTCCTCCTGCAGTGGATTCCTCTTACCCTATTCTCATCCAGATACTCTTGGTGGGATGCTTCTGGGCGTGATGAGCAGCATTGCCTCCTGGAGGGCTGGGAGATGATTAGGGATGTAATGAGGGAGGTAAAGGGCAGCAGTTTGGAGGTTTCAGAGAAGTGCTTCAGGAGCAGTGCAATGTTCCCACTGAAGTGATCAGGTAAGGTTAATTATTTAGCTATTAAGATGGCATTATTAACCTACAAAGTTAACATTAGAGAGATTTAAGACATCTTTTTTTTGTTTTCCCTCTGATCACTTTTTTCAAGGTATATTACAGGCCTGTGAGGTAGGAAAGCTGCTTTCAAATTAAAGCTTGTTTGATAGAGCAACCATTATTCAGCAAGAGGGGGATTGCATGATAGTCCAAATATGTAGACTTTTCCTTTAACTAGACTATTCTTAAAAACTTCCAGCTAAGAAAAAAACAATGTCTAATAAAAAGGTGCAGTCTTTTTGAAAATAAAAGTTCATTCCTTAATTATTTTAAAAATGCCTTATTTTACTTTTGACAGTATTAAGCAACTAACATAAAAAACTTTTCTCTTGTGTTTCCATTTAGATGTAATGATGTCCACAACAGGCAAAAAGACCCCATATTTCCTCTTTAATTTTATTTATTTATTTTTTTTTTTAATTCTGATGTGCCAGACTGAAAAATCATCAGGAAGTCAAAAGTGCCGGCCTTAACCAACTTACCTTGTGCTTTGTAGGACTGGCAAATACACATGGGGCAATGCTTAAACCTTAACCTCTTCTGCAGATTCAGCCTTGCAGCCCCAACAGGGAATTAAGCAACTGAAACCCAAATCAAACACCCACAAGCCCCAGGAAGTCACATAAGTTGATGTAAGTATCTGAGTGCTTTTCACAGATAACATTGCCCTTGCCAGGGCAGCGGGTGTATTTCAATTTTAAGCTGGCTAGTATGTGCAGTGATCTGGAAAACAGAATGAGCAAAATATATGCAAAGTAAATGCTGAACACTGGTACTAAACCTATGAGGACACTCAGCCAGCGCTGGCAAGAGTTGTCAGCAATGGGTTTCCATAAACTATGCTTGCTGGACTGTGCCTGTGCTAGACATATCTCTATCTCACATTGTCCAGCAACTGAACTTCACTGGTTCTTGCACCGAATGAAGCTGAAATACAAGCAGTCATTTCCACCAGTATAACAATGCTCAGATCTCTATTAAAGACATAAAATACTTGCCTGAGAAGGGCGACTAAACCAGATTACTCAAGGCTCTGTCCAAGCTGGCCTTGAACACTGCCAGGGTTGCAGCATTCGCAGCTTCCTTGGGCAACCTGTTCCAGTGCCTCACCAGTCTCACAGCAAAGAATTTCTTTCTTATATCTAACTTGAACTTCCCTTGTTTAAATTTTAATCTGTTACCCCTTGTCTTTCACAACAGTCCCTGATGAAGAGTCCCTGTCCAGCATCCTGATAGACCCCTTTCAGATACTGGAAGGCTGCTATGAGGTCACCATGCAGCCTTCTCTTCTCCGGGCTGAACAGCCCCAGTTCTCTTATCCTGCCTTTGTATGTGAGGTGCTTTAGTGCCCTTATCATCCTTGTGGCCTCCTCTGGACTTGCTCCAACAGTTCCATGTCCTTCTGTTCCATGTCCTGGTACATGCAGCACTCCAGTTGGGGTCTCATGAGAGCAGAGTAGAACATTATGACTGTTCCAATCTGTTTTAGACATTTTTAGGCTATGGAGACCCATTCAATGGTATATGAGTAGGCCAGTGTCTGCACTGCTTGAACTGAGGTGGTGACCAAGTCCACAAAGCCTGCCATCTGCACCAAAGTCAAGAAGCACCATACACACAGTCCCAGATCAAGCCATGCACTTAAATCCAGATGTAATTTAACTTGTTAAAACCAGCTCTAAACACCTAGAACTTCACTAAGCCGAGAAGCAAACACTGGAGGCAGGCTAGAAGAGCTAGAAAAGCTCTCTGCTTTGCTCTTTGGATCCAGGCCTGAGTAACTGTGACATGTATTCTCAGAAAACTCACTTTTAAAGGACAAAAAAAAAAGCGCCCCAAACCCTGAATGCTTTTTGTTCCTGAAATTTGTGTCACTTTTTTTTTAATTGGTAAGTATTTTTATATTTTATTATAAAGCTTATCTCTGTGTATGGCTGACTTTGACCTTTCAGTTACTAATTACATAATTAAGCTTTGAACTTGTATATAACTTCACAGCTTTTCTCTTTCCCACAAAGGCACTGGTGCTCAATGGTATTTCCACCTCTTCCTACCTTTGTATGCACATTTGTGCCTCCTTAATACAGAATAAATTCAGCCAACACAATCATACTTTATACCAGCTGATTAGGCTTCAAGCTGAGGCTGAGGAAGTGCTTTGATACAAAGTTCTGATTTTCATCATTTTTAAAACATTTTGTGGGAAGTAAAATTCTTTGTCGGTTTTCCAGTTATACTTTGTGAAAGTGTATCTGAAACAAAGTGTTGTGAAACAAGGGAGGATAGTTTTAACTACTAAGGTATTCCATTTAAAGCATGTTTCTTCTTGTTGAAGAGCATATAAAATAAGGTTAATTGACTTCAGATCAGATATCATGACTCAGAACCTTTTTTTGGGTTTTTTTGAAAAGAATTCAGTACAAACAGTTATGAATCTTTGTGAAAGAAGGTGTATTATCAGCAGAAACTGCTTTCTCATGATTTTTATGAAAAATACAAGGGTATCAGAACAGTGACAGATGCTCAGAATCCTGAGCATCCAGAAAGATAAGACACTGCTGTCTACAAAATGGATGATGATACACAAGATGTGTGCAAGAAAATAACCTGTCCTCTCTTCTGTAACTCATATTTATCTTTTAGATTAGAATATGAAGCTACAACCCTTTGTCATAAAGGTTTGAGCAGTCATATGGGAACAGACAAGGAAAAAGAGAACTGGTTGAACAGCGCATTATTCACAGAGGCCCCAAGTCAGGAAAACTTTTAAACACATTCTTCAGGAAAATTTTAAACATATGTACATACATAGTTGAAAAGAGCCACATGATAAAGGGAAGTTAATGAGGGTTGGTTTTAAGTGTTTTCAGATCTTGCCTAATCATAGAGTCTGCAGCAGAGCGGCTGTTGTTGTCTAGCTATTTTGCAGCTCTCTTTTCTGCATGTCCTAAGAGAGCAACATCCTTGAGAGATCACACAGAAGAGTTGTTTTGTATTTCTAAGACATCAGAAGAACATTTTGTTGAATTTCAGACTTAACCCTTGTCACATCTGTGTGATTTACTTTGGGGGTTGTTTTTGGTTTAGTGGAGGAGGGAGTACCTAGGTGACTAGTATGCCATATGAGGTATCATAAATATTGACAACATACCAAAGAGACAGATTAAGTGGAGGTGACACTTGTGAGATTTTGCACCAGTAGCTGTCTTCTAAGAATATCTCATGCAATGTCATCCTTGGAAATATCTGTGTTGGCCCGAAAGGCATCATCTGAGCTGTGCTCTATGGCTGGGTTAAAAGGAAGAGAAATAGTTTTTACTCTTCATAAGAGGGACATACTCCCTGATTCCATTTTCTTTAGAGTGAATTCTGAGTGGGTCAGGGGAAACACTGAATTCAGTGTAGTTCTGGATCTGCTCTATGAGAAAAGAGGAAAATGATACCAAACTGAGAGGTGCTTTTGACTCTTTTGAGGGACAAAAGCCCTTGCACAGGGATCTAGATAGATTGGAGCATTGGGCAATTATCAATGGAATGAAATTTAACAAGTCCAAATGCTGGATCCTGCACCTAGGATGGAGTAATGTCACAAGTATAAACTAGGAGATGAGTGCCTGGGAACCAGCCCTGAAGAAAGGGGTCTGGGGGTGTCAGCTGACAGTGGACTCAATAGGAGTCAGCAGCATAGTCTGGCAGCCAAGAGTGCAAACCCCATCCTGGGGTGCAGCAGACACAGCACAACCAGCTGGTCAGACAAAGTGATTATCCTGCTGTATTTAGTGTTCCCTTGAGTACGGTGTGAAGTTCTGGGCCCCAAAATTTAAGAAGGATGTGAAGGTTCTTGACTGCATCAGAGGAGGGCAACAAAGCTGGTGAAAGGGCTGCAAGGCATGTCCTGTAAGGAGCGGTTAAGGACTTCAGGCTTGTCTAGTTTGGAGAAAAGAAGGCTGAGGGAAAGCTTTATTGCTCTTCACATTGCTCCTGAGGAGAGGAAGTGGAAAGAGAGATGCTGAGCTCTGCACCCTGGGATCAACTGACAGTATGCATGGAATGGTTCAAAGCGGTGCTGGGGGAGGGTTAGACTGGACATTAGAAAGCATTCCTTTACCAAGAGGATTGTCAAACACTGAAACAGACTTCCTAGAGAGGTGGTCCATACTTGAAGCCTGACAGTGTTTAAGAGGCATTTGGACAATGCCCTGAAGAACATGCTTTAAATTTAGGTCAGACCTGAAGTGGTTAGGCAGTGGGACCAGATGGTTGTTGTAGGTCCCTTCCTAAAGAAGTAGTCTATTCTAGTCTGTTCTAAAAGCTCTTTGTTTTCAAGATAGTTTCTGAGTCATTAACAGTATCTTGTATACTATGTTTCCCTCATGAAAGCATAGCCTTGATTTTATTGACTCTTCGCTCTGCTGAAAAAGATGTCTAAATTATTATTAGTTATTTATTCTTTGAGGACAATAAGTCACCTTCAGGAAAACTTGGTCTTGTATTATTTTCAGAATTCTTCATACCTAAGGGATGAAGAATTGAAGACCATTAATAAAATGTATAAGGTAAAGAGATCAATCTTCCATTTCCTTTTTCTCAGGCTACATTTCTGGTGATAGAAACAGAAGAATAGTAGCAGAATTCTGGTTTTGAACAACAAATCATACAGTTGTATGTTACTATATTGATGGCTGTGTCAATTCCTTCTGCCTTTTTTCTTACTTGAAAGAGTATGTCCATTTTTATGAGTAAATTGTAAAACTAACTGCATGTACTAGACTCCTGTGCAAGCAAAAGTAGTACTCTGTATTTTCTAATCTATAAAAATTCTTTGACATTGGTAGCTAAAGCCATACTTAAGGTACATGCCTTTGTGCAACACAGAACAGTTTCTGATTTGTGGTTTTGGGAGTCTGTTTTTTTTTGTTTTGTTTTGTTTTAATTGCTCCCATATAAGCATGTTTATTTAAACCAAAATTTTTCCACCTAAACTGTCAAATTCTATATTTAATTACTATAATAGCCCACAGTTTCAAACTTGGGGCCTCAAATAGTTTTTCAGGTATGCAACAATTTTTGATAGGCTGAACTAACTGACATTTTGATTTAAATGGCTCTTTCCATCTTTTAATACCTTTTAAAATAAAGCTACTTAATTAAGTCATAAAATATGAAAGAAGGAATCTAATTTTTAGCACAAAGCCACTTATTTTTCAAGGGATTTGGCTCAGGAGCTGGTTCAGTTCATTACTTAAATATAAGTAATAAGAATTTCAAATGAACTTTTCATTCCAGTATAGTTAGCATCAGAATGAGATTTTTTGTAGCTTGGCCTTTGAGCCAAAAAATCCTCAGTTTTTCCCTGTTATGTCAGTGATTTCAGG
>JANHGB010027142.1:0-10783 GCA_026283785.1 Coracopsis vasa | reverse complement strand
GTGAAGTTGACGTTATTTAACTCCAGATATAAGGACACTGGGGTATGCTATGGCCCTTAAATGGTACAAGAAACACAGTGCTATTAGCTGTTGTGGCTCAAGAACACCATATACTTGTTGAAAGGCAATATTGATCAGGAGAGATGGAAAACAGGTTTTTGGCAGCTGTTTGCCAGCTCCTTGGAAGTTAATATTGGAGTCAATTACCAATGGGCAAATGTCCCTTCTACAAGATCACCAGCTCACTCTTGGCACAAGCTCGACTGCTGACAGAAGTGTTTCGGAAGAGGAAGACACAGGCAGAAATGAATGGGTTTAAATATCATCACTATACAGACAGAAACAGATGGGTTTAAACATCATCACTGCGGCCTTAGAAATTGATTGTTCAGTGAAGTGAAAGGGCGATGTCAGATCAAGAACAGGGCAAACCAGCCTTCTTGGAGTATTGGTTAGTTACCCCTTATGGTCCTGCAGTCCTTAGCACCACTCATAGGCAAAATTGAGTTACATGTCTCCCAGTTTAAGATGGGGATTGTGCCTGGAATGCAGGAAGTCTGCAGAAGGTGAGCGTGGATGAGGTGTGGATGCTGGAGGAATCCCTCTTGCGAGGGAAGCCCGGTATTGCACAGGGACTTACGTAAGGCAGGCAGGCATGGGAGCTGCTGCTGGGTTAACTGCGCCCCGGTGCAAAGGAGCCGCAGCTCTGTCTTCACTACGTCTCAGACATCTGCTCAGACACCGTTTCCTCACACCAGGCAGGAACCCAGCACCTTTGAGCTCAGAAAATCTATCACTGTGCTTCTCCCTGCTCTGGTGCACAAAGGCAGGGAGTGCGCGCACCCAGTGCTGAGCACAAAGCACACGAGAAGGACCTTGGCATGACATTGGGGTGGTTTATCTTAAACAATCTGTTTACTCACATGTGCAAGCCAGGCACTGTATAGGGCATAACCCAGCTGGGGCCAGGACACTTCGGTGTGCTCACTCAGGGGGCTGTGGGGCTCCATGAATGACAGGAGGAAAGGGGCCATCAGTATCCCTCCCCCCCTATTGTTTTCCTCCCCAAATACAAACCGTAGGCTCAGCTTAAGGCCGGCTCATTCTTGCTTTGCTGATAGAAATTGTTCATTTACTCAGTTAATCAACAAACCAAACTCTCAAAGCATTCCCATGCAAACAGATAAGAGCCCTGGTCTGCTCATTTTGCTAATCACTGAATAATCACTGCGGGGTTGTTATCTAGGAACTAGTGCGGCATGGTGACAGGGGCTGTGTAATGGAGACATGTGAATGAAATCTATACCATGTTTCTTAGTACAGTGCACACTCAGATGTCCCCAAAACGTTTGGTTTCGAAGCTTGCTGCATCTCCATGCCACAGCATTTCTACTCGTGACTGGAAATCTCTGCCTTTCCCCTGTAATTCTGGGTGGTGTTTTGTCCACTTTATCCAATAAATGCATAAATCCCCACCCCAAGCAGGCACTGAGGACTGGAGAAAAGGAATGAGTCTGGCTTACCAGGAGCTCATCTTTCTGCTTTGCATCCACTTCAAGGAAGTATCACAAGGGTGTCAAATGCTTCACATGCAATCTTGTCAACCCCGGGAAGCAGCCACTTCCTTTCCAACTTCACACACTGTTCCTTGCTAAAGGTAAATATGGAAGGCATGTGTTAGAAGGAGATAACCCAGTGACTAAGGTAATAATGTAAAAGGTGAAGGAAAAAGAGCTCTCTGCAATTGATGGCATTGCTTCAGCCCAATACACATTATAGGATGGCACTCTGTGACGCTTAACAAGTGCAACGCTGGTAGAAGTTGCTGGCTAGCAGACTGGGCACAGAAAGATCACATTAGTTGGACTTTAAAGGAGTGTTGGGAATTAACACAAATATTACAACTGGATTTCCTAGATTCAGCTGGTAGAAGCAAAGCAGACACTCAAAATACTGGCATACAAAAGCACAAGGAGAGCATGGGGAGCTTTGCAGTAAAGTATTATTTCTTTGAACAATACAATTGATTCTGTAAGCTCAGGTTGAACATTCATCAAGTCTGATACCAGCAGTTTGTACCAACAGGCCTAAAAGTGACCAGGCTTATACAATCCCTATTTAAATCTGGGTTTAGGATAACGTATCCCTTTCCTAGCTGAGGACAGATAAGATGGATAGCAGCAGCAATAGTTTACACTTAAACTTTCAGGACGTGCCCCAGCAGCTGCAATAAGTGCCTGAGGAAGAAAAGGAATGGTCCACTGAGTCTTAAAATAGAATTTGGGAAGACTAAGTTCAAAGGCTTGCTATATCACACATAGGTTCCTGTGAGATGTCAGCAGTGCCTGGAAACTGATGATGAATTGAGCACTCCACATGGATTTCAAGCAAGACCATAACAAAACTGGAAAGCCCTCACATGCTGGGATAGCGTAGGTACATGAGCGAGGCTCAGAGGCTGCAGGAGCGCTTCTCCCGCTTTCCAGAAGCAAAGAGCACACATTAGGCTGCGATAAACCAGGCTCATAGCTTGCTAACAGGCAGCTTGTGCTGCATTTGGACCCTGCCTGCCATTTGCTGGCTTCCAAGCACCGATTCTGTGTTTCCTGGTACCACCGTGTGGTGAAGGGGAGGAATAGGCTGCCGCTAATCAAAGCGGTGTTAACGAGATAAGCGGCGCTACACAAATCCCTGGGTCCACTGGGCTATGGCAGGGAGATACCACGAGGTTGCAAAATCCAGCCTTCCCCTGCCAACGTGCCTCGGATCCAGCTGCCTTTGGAAACCGTGGAGGGGTTCCTGCAATTAATTCAGCATCAATGGAATTTTCCTGCCTTGGTTCCTGCAGGGCTTGCCAACACAGGAGCCAATTGGATCGTGGTATGGCAGGGAAACCTGGGCATCTCAAACCGGGCTGCAGTCCAACAAAACCTATTCACCAAACACCCACAACGTAGTAATAACCTCGGGTATTATCTCCAGGAAGAAGGAAATTAGGTGGAAAAGCAATTTAATTGCCTAAGTTTACCATCAGTCCTCAGGCTAGGCTCAGAACACCTAATATATATGTACATTGAGTTCTTGTATTGAGATAACACGTATTTGCAGCAACAATAAGCACCAAGATACCACTTTATTAGAATAAAGGCAAACACAATCTCCCATCTGGGCAATGCTGAAATAGTAATCTACTACAAGTAGATTAATAGTAATCTAATAGCAACTCCTGACTTGCTCCACAATTGCCATATACACTCACCTCTGCACAGCAACAGCAGCCAACAAGCTGGAGAGCAGAGGAGAGCAGTTGCCCAGAGGGAAATGTGTTAAAAATCCCAAAGTAAACTCAGTGGGATAACAGAGTCAGATAAAATGAAATCCACTCTCAGCTCTGCTGAAAAGGGGAAACCTAGGAAGTTTGGGGGTTTAAGTATCTGGTAGTAAAATGCAAAGGCTCCTGGTACATGCAGGTGCTTTGGAAGGTGAGCAGGATGTTACACACCTGCAGCCACTGCAGGATCATCCTTCTACGTTCCCTTAGTACTTTCTCCAGGCTGGTTTTACACACTTAAGGCAATAAAATGTTCTTATTTGGAGGCTTGAATGCATTGTAACAGATCTCACATTTAGGAAGTTTTCCTAATGTTTTCTTTTGCTGTTTCTTCTGTCACACCATGGATTTTCTGGCACCCTAAAAATTCCTCTTGCAAGGAGATGGTTAAACCCCAAAAAGGTTGTCAAAACAGGTGGGGTTTTTAAAAAGGCCCAGCCTTTCACATCAGAAGCCTTCCTAACACCAGCTTACTAAAGCTCTCTATCAGTCAGTGTCTCCTCCTCATTAGCCTCAATCAAACTTTACTGGGAATCACCTCCCCCTGTGCCACCTCCTTCCCATCCCTTGCAAATGAGGATGGGCTCACATTGTAAATTGTGAGTTTAACTCTAGCTCCATTTCATCCCTCCAAACTGCAGGACAAGGACCCATTTCTCAGAAATTACAGTCAGCACTATTAGTCCCTGGGTATGGTATTAGCATATCTGGGATGACTGAGGAACAATGAAATCCCTGTGCCATCAAGCTAGGCAGTTCTTCTGCCACACATGATCCTGCCACTCAATATTCACTGGGTGCACTCCCTGAAACTCAGTCCCTTTTCTTTCCTTGTTCCTTTCCATACCACCCATGGCAGGGCTATGGGTGACAGCAGGAGCAGACTGTCACTTTTTCCAGCTATAACTGAGCTTGAGGAATGCAAGATGAAAACTGCTGCAGGAGGGAATTACCCTGAAACTCAAACCTGTTAATCCAAGGGCATTGCATGGGAAGGGACAGGAGTGTGTCATTCCTGGGGAGTCGTCCCAATACGATCGAGTTCACTTGTTCTCATGGGGTTTTTACCCCAATCCACTTCAACTTGAAAGCAAAAGCACGGTCAGGGGAAAGGTGGTTCTGATTGAGTGACCCACTGGCCAGCAACTAGCTCACATTAACTTCTACTTGCTTTTAATCACCACTGCTTTGGGAGAGTTCAGAGACTTTCCTTTATCATTTCTCCATCTTCTAAATGTTCTTAAGACCCCAGCAAAGGTCTGAAGTGTTTGGAAAACAAGAATCATCCACAGGCTCACTGGAAGCCTGCCGAAGGTTTCAGCACTGGTATGAAGTTGGCCACTCTTTGCAATCTCACCTATTAAAAGACAAAGGCTAACAGCAGTTTGGGTCAATTTCCCAGGCAATTTGTGCTGAAACTAATAAACTGAGAAACAGATCAGCAGCACAGCCATTCTGCATGGATCTAAACCATACTGGAACACGACTGCTTCTTTGGGCCTGATAAGGAACACTGAACCTACTCATTCGTGTTACCAGTAGTGACTCTGGATCCTGGATGTGGCTGTTTCCCTTTGCAGCTGCAACTCCAAGCACCAGATTCCCCTGACATAATCGCATCAGACTCCTAGTTCTTTGTGCACCTCTTGTGAAAGTCAGGTTTTTCTGTAAGATGGATGAAATGAAGGTGGGAAAGGGATCAGACAGCAGAACAAGAAAAATTATCATGTCAGTTGACAGCAAGTGTTCAGCACTGGGGTAATTAGCAGAAAGACAAAAAGCTTTTGTGTCTTATTTAAGTACAGGACTCATCTGCTGTACCCAGCACTGCCTAACAGCCTGGCACAGCTTGCAAGGTGTGCAGTAACCAGCAAAAATGAAGCAGTAGAGCTTTCTAAACGTTACCAGGATCCCAGCTTCCTTGCCCTTTCAAAACATTGCTGGTCCTCATGATAGCAACACTGGAGAAGCACAGAACAGAGGACAAAAAATGGAGGAGGATGTCTTCTGCAACAGATTCCTAGAGAGGATCCTTGAGAAAAGCTCCAGAACACAGCTGAGCTCTGACTGCTATTTGCCTGCACATCTGATACTTGCATTTTTTCATGAAGTTACTGCAATCCACGGTCTTTCCTATCAGCTGCAAGCAGGAACTGGTTTTGTGCATTCCCAGGAGTTTTTCTAAATGCTCAAATCCTCGGCTTGATTTAAAATAGGATGCTCCCTGCCTTTTAAGCTGGAAAATAATTGCATTGGTACCCTTCAACAGGAGGTCCTTGGGTAGTTTTTCAGGTTAGCTTTGTTTCCATCAAGCACTGATGGTCTCCAGTTTTTGTAAGCTCGAACAGACAGGACAAAACACATGCTAATGTACAGACCACCTGACAGGCTGGCTTTTCAAATGCACCCGGCAACATAAATCACATTCCCAGCAGATACACGGAGACAATTTTCCATGTAAAATGATTACAATTTAACAGAAAAGCTTATTTTTAGCTTCAGGCGTTCTGGCAGCTGCAGATGCAGATTTGTGGCTATTCTAACCACTAAACATTCACGGATTGCAGCACAGCCTTGTCTGCTCTTTAGCTTTTAATTTACAGAACTAATTAGTTGGATTTACTGTCTTTAGCATCCTTTACCCTCTATTTGCTTCAGGAGACATAGATGAGCCCTGCATGTCAAGTCAAGCCCAACAGGCCAAGAACTCCAGCGCAGGGGCACGTCCAGCAGGAAACACCTTGGATGTGGAAGAGCTTCGGACCTTGCAGCACTCAATACAGATGTCACTTCAGGGCAGAGCAGAGACAGGCAGAATACCCACCATGGGTCATCCAGGTGGGTTAAAGCTGCTCTAGTGACTTTTACATATACGGAGGGGAGGGGATGTTCTGATCAACAACGGGATTCCAGACCAGGATAAAGGAAAAATACAGTTTTGTAGCAAAAGTGAACAGATCAATACTTTCCAAAGCGTAGCATGGTATCAGTGTGAAGTAACATGTGTGGCAAAGACATTAAGGCAGTAGATTCAGTACAGCCAAGATGCAGCAAGGTTTGGAAGCTCCCTGTTAGCAGTAAAAGACACAGTGGAGTAACTGCAGAGAGACTTATGTGGCAGTTATCACGTAAAACACTCATTTTCCTGCTGGGCTGGTGAAGACATCCTGTACAGGAGAGCACCGCATGGTTTAGACTTCCAGGCACTGAAAAGATTAAGTAGTAGTTAAGCAGTGAGTTCTTCAGCAAACAGCAACCCTGCAATTACACTTCATTAGCAGCACTTGATTTAATGACTAGGGGATGAAGAGGCCTTCCAACCACAGAGACGTTCGCAGGGAACACCACGGCATTCCAGCTGGCAACGTGGCCAGTGGCAACCCCTTCCAAACCTCATCCACTGGCAACTCATCACTCTCTTTCCAGAAGCCCAACAACATGCAGCTCTGCAAACACTGCAAACTTCTTGATTTAAAACATCTAAAGACCACAGCCTCACCCAGGTTGTCCCCAAATCTTGGATCATTCCACAGCCTCACCCAGGTTGTCCCCAAATCTTGGATCATTCCACAGCCTCAAGCTTCAGCTCCCTCTGGAATTCGCTTGCTGGAGATCCAGAGCTCAAACCCACCACCAGCCCTTCTCACTCTGGTGCTGGAACCAGTCATGCTCCCTACAAGGTGGCTCTTCCATGGGATGAGGTGGAACACCACAGAGCAACACCTCAGCTTCCAAACAGCCTTTCTCCCAACTCCTGAACACACTTTGCCCCATCTCAACCCCTGAGGCTTCTCACAAGCTGCATCTCTTGAAGGCCCTGGACAGCAACAACATTGCCTGGGGTCCACTCCTGGGGAGCTGTGGCCTTTTGGCAGCCACAGCCCATCACCTTGCTCAAGCAAGACATTGGGATTTTTGTTGGCCATTTCTAAGCTGCCACTTCTGGGTGGGGTATACACAAAATTATTCATCATGGTTTTTCTTACATTTGCTAAGGTGAATACAAGACGTACCAGCCATGCTAACATGAGATGGAGAGCAGTTCGCATCAGTACAGCTCAAACTGGCTGTTTTCTAGGCTATTTCTGGAACTCTGGACACTTATTTTCTGGCTGTGACATTCTGCCCTGTTCCTTTTCATTAGATTCCCTCTGAAAGCAGCACAGGTTCAGCCAGGTCACAGAACTTCCTCAGTAACAGACACTGAAATCTCAGAAAACGCCAAGATAGAAAAAAATGCATGTAAAAAGCGACTGCAGAGACGCTGACACATCAGGGCTTTTGGTTTGGCTCTATCGTGCAAGTAGTGACAACAAAAATGGTGCACTTGTATTCAACAAATCTTGTTTCCTCCTTAGTCACTTCCACAGCGAAGTCTGTATTTCATTAGCAGAAGCAACAATATTCAAGCTTAAGTGCAGAAATCTAACACATCATCACCGGTAGGGAGCTAGTTCTGGTTCCACCACCAAGAGGAGCACACCCCAGTTTCTTTCTGGCTGCAGCAACTGCAAGGTTGCTGTGTTCTTCCCCATTCTGTGTAGTGCTACTTTTTAGACATTAATGAAGATCATTTATCTTGGTAGATTCACTTGTGTGCTCCGTTCTGGGCCTCCCAGTAAGTCTCAAAACATCCTGCAGCTATTTAGGGTTTCAGTAAGGAAAATGTTGCCTTTCACTTAAGCCCAAATTAATTATCTGAATTAAAGATGCTTAAAACAAATTATTGGCCATTAGCAAAACGTTGCGTAAGTACAACCACGTACACAGCAAGTATTCTTCTGATGTTAACCACATCAGAGATGAAATAAAAGCAAAGAGGAATTAGAAAGGCATTGAGAACAGTCCAAGCCAAACCGTATCCAGCTTTATTAAAGGTACTTTTCATAAACAATCATGGTAATTTAGGCAGGACATGGGCTACAATCTGCAACATTTTACAACAACTGTCAAATTCCCTTCCCTCCATGGACTACCAGAACGTAAAAGTTGCTATAAAACCGAAGAATCTTCATTTCATACTTGGTAGAGAGAAAAGTTTAGAGTGAGGGTGGACACTTTCACATTTAGCATGTTGTTTAACAACTCTTCACAAACCTACCCTGACTTTGAGAGGAAAACAAAACTTAAAATGCAGGTTTCTTAATCTGAAGATCCACAATATAAAAGAGGAAGCGCAGCTCCTGGCAGAGCTGTTGTACCCCGAACTGGACACCCTGACAACACGCTGGATGACAAGTCCCAAAATTCCTGTTTTGCCGTTGTTTCGGAGTGATGGATCTGGGCAAACAACGCGGACACCAAAAGGAACATAAAGGGATCTACAAACTGCCGTTCAGAAGTGAGCAACGGGCATCTTGGGAGCTTTGATGTTCACTCGGATGCACTTCACAGAGCTTAATACATGTGCAGTATGAAGGGATCTCTTCCTCCTCTATTCAGGAAGAGCTCTTCTTCCAAAAAACTGGGAGAACTTTTCTTATTAAAATTTAGGTTCTGAGAAATAGACTAAGTGACATTTGTCCCCACTGCCCCCCCCCCAACACAACAACGAAGCGGTCTGTGTGCTAACAACATAGCTTAAAAAAAAGTAAAACAAAATTCTGCATTGTTATAAAACTTGATAAAAAATAGTATTTCAAACTGTACAGTCACCAGAAGTACACAGTTATCAAAAATTCACACATTTTACTTGGCTTCACCAGCACCTTCAGCTTTCTGTGCCTGAAAGAGAAAGGGAACCAGTCAATACACACCATGCACTCGCATCAACAGCTGGTGACTTGCTCTTCTGAAGAGCAATCCTCTGGACAGAAGGAATCGTATCTGTCACCACTCTGATTTTTAACAACATGAAATCTAACATTCCAGGTACCCTAAAAGGCAACGTGGTGTTGCTTTATTACACCAGTTCAGAACAAGGCAGAACAGGCATTTTCATGGGGCAGCTTCAACTGGCAAACAGACAACTCTAACTCTTTAAGCGCCAAGCAACACCCCCACCTGTAGATGGGGTGTTACGTGTCAGAAGCAACAGGTCCAAATGATCAAGTGATAATTTGTTAGCACAAGCCAAGACCTGCCTGTGTGTGACAGCTGATGTGAGACAGACACACTGCCAGACACGTTGTCATACCTGGTCTGTTTTGGCATCTCCATTTTCTGCAGGGTTGTTTCCCTCCTTGCCAGCATCACCCTTTCCTTTCTTTCCCTTGGGCAACTTCTCGCTCTTCTGTAAATGGAAGATGAGGTATGTTGTTACACTTAGTGACAGGCACTGAGCCACAAGAGTCCAAGAACTAGAATGGTAAAACCCAACCCTGGATGCTGGCATGACAAGAACACAACACACAACTGTGTGTGCATTTAAGAGACTGACAACAACTGCAAAGTCTTCCCTTTAGTATTTTTAATGCCAATTTTGTAAAATTCCAAAGTTTCCAGTGCAAGTTTCTAGAGGTGATGATGCAGCTCAATTCCATCACTACATGTATTATTTTGTTAGTTATGATTGGACAAATCTAACCCTCATAACGCATTTATGTCTCAACAATCACACTGCATAACAACTTACCTTTGGAGCTGCCTTTTTAGGTTTAGGCTCTGGCTTGGGAGGAGCAGGCTTCTGTAAGTGAGAAACACCCCTTGGATTAGTTAAGTTATTTTAAGAGACACACACTACTTGTTTTTAAAACACTCAACCCCAATAGCTTAGCAATAGGAAAGCAAATCAAAACACTTGAACTTGAAGCACTTACTTGGTTTGTCAATTATTCTCCTGCTCCCACAGCACCACACAATGGGGCAATTTGTTAAGCCAGTAACTTTCTTTCAACTGAACAATGCGTCTCTCCAGAACACCGCACACAGATGCAGTACCTAACACTGAGCTTAAACCTGCTCAATGTCCGGACATCTCTGCTCAACAAGAGAATACTCACAGCAGATAACCTCGCTGATCTCCGTTGTGGCTGTTTGAAAAGGAAAACGATTGCATTTAATGTGGTGGAATATGAGCTCTCAAGAACTTATACAGTAACTTTCATTTCAAAGTAGTAAAATCCCAGGTTTAAGGTTTTGGCTCCCTTTTTGTCCCCTGTTCTCAAGGAACAGGGAGACAGTTCCAGTTGAATCCCTGCTAATAGCTGACAATAATAAAGTAGATTTTTTCATGGTCAAGGCTAAAAGAGAGTTAATGCTTTGAAGAATCAGAATCCATCAAGACCAAGCCTCCCCCTGCTCCCCACTTCTTTATGTCGACAAAGTTCAACTTCTCTCCAATGTAAACACTTTATGATCCAACTTTCCTCGAATATTGGAACTTCTTACCTCATCCTTAACTTTGGCCTTATCGCCCTTGGTATCTCCTTCAGCCTAGGACGTGGACAGAAGTACCGACAAGTTCGGGGGACGCACTCTCAGTCCCCAGCCCCGCACCGGCCGCGATTTTTA
>JANHGB010027138.1:0-56234 GCA_026283785.1 Coracopsis vasa | reverse complement strand
GGAGAACATCAATTTCATATTGAGATGAACATCAAAATTATACATATAGGATACTTGGATTTGCTTAATGGCAGAGTTATATATTTTGCTTGTGCTCTGTTCTTCTAATAATTCCCAACTTTCTATTTGTTTTTTGTTTGTTTGTTTGTTTTCAACAGCTGCTGTGTGTTAGGCTAATGTTTTCTTGCAATTCCCTATTATAACTTTGAGACTTTTTTACTGTGTGGTAACAGCTCAGAGCCCAGTACAGTGTTCAAAAAATTAGGCTTGTTTTATTCCAACTGCATTAGTCTGCATTTCTTAGCACTGAATTTCATCTCCCATGCTACTGCCCAATTACTCAATACTGTGAGATCCTTCCACAGCTCTTCAGAGCCAGCTTTCATTTTTACTACGCTGAATAATTTAACATCATCAAGATTTATCAGTCTCTACCACCTTTTCTAGATCCTGTATGAATATGCTGAATGGGACAAGCCTTAGTATAGGTCTCTGTAGGGTACACAATTTTCCTCCTCTTATGACCATTTACTCCTACCTTTCAATTACTGTCTTTTAAGAAGACATTTATCTGTGAGAGATATTTATCTGTTCTTGCTGAAGTGATCACAAGTTTTTATAAGAAATACTGGTGAAGAGTCTTTGGAAATCTCGGGAGACTATCTGTTGTTGGCTTATCCTTGTACACATGCTCAATGACTCTCTCAAGCAGATTACATAATGGGACTTGTGATATGCAAGTTCACTGTACAAAAGCCATATTAACACATCTGTCTGTATTTGCCAAATTGTTAGCTGATTAATTTCTTTTATAATAATTTCTACAAAGCTTCTCAGCCTGGACATCAGACTGGCAGAACATTGAGGACTGTGTTTTAACAACTGGCACTGTATTTGCAAACTTACTTTTCAGAGGCATGGAAGAAGCTCAAAGTGACAAGTTGTGCTCTGCAAAGAGGTCAAAAGTTACATGGCACAGTTTTAGCTAAACATACAAACCCTGTCTAAAGTTTTTTAAGAATATCAACGCATTTTAAAATCTCTTTTTCTGACACTTTGGTTTCAGGTAGACTTTCTAAGACGTTCCCATGAAGTTTCCAGCACTGGAGCCTCTCTACCTCCTCCACAGCAAACACAAATGCAGTTTCTTTAGCTTTCTTGCTGCAGCCAGGTTTTCTGTGGGTGTTCCCTGCACACTCTGGTCAGCAATTGGTCCTCCAGATCATCAGAAAGACTGGTCCTGAAATACTGGAAAAAGTACTGGTGGTTAATTTTTGTGGATTTAGCAACCTCCCTTGCCATTTTACTGTAACAGCCCTTCCTTTGTCTCTTTGGAGTGTTGCTGTGTGCTATGCACCGCAGATGCAGTGTTGTTAATTAATCTGTGACACCTGCAAGCATTTTACCTTTTGATTATCTATGCCACTTTAAAACTGGAACTAAAGGCATAAATGGCATCCAGATTAGCTGGTAGCTAAGAATGTATCTGAAGATCTCCACTTTGAGGTTATAGGATCAGCTGGGTGTCTAGCGTTGACCTAGTCATGTGCTGACGGCCCTTCATGCTTAGCTGATGATCTACTTCCCTCCTTGTCCCCTTTTCTTCCCTAAGGTGGGCCCACGCTTACCCCTTACTCTCTGTTTTTCCACTAGGCAGTTTTGACAGAAGAACCAATAAAGGGATTCTCCTGATACACAGAGAGAAAACAAAGCAGAACATTTTACCTTTATGAAAATCAATTACAAGAGCCATCCCTGCCTCTCCATGTGCTGCAGGCTGAGAGGACATATGGCAGAACTTGCATGTGCATATGTCCTCTGCTGACATCCTCTTCCATGTTTACACCATGCACCATTGTCAGACCAAGCCCCTACCACTGAACCATCGAATCATTATGGCTGGGTTTACTTTCTTACCTTTGTTTAAATATCCACTATTACGTTTAATTGAGTATGAACTTAGGAACTCCTTAGAGACAGGCATGGTAAATAAACATCACTTTTGCCATCTACCATTTCCTGCCTGTGTCTCTTCAGTGAATAATAAAATGGGAGTGATTGTATTTAAATTTGATACAAGTAAATCATTCTATCTTTTTGGTCAACTTTTGTTAGACATTTACTGGAGAATCAACAACAAGGGAGGGGGGAGTAAGGCAAAAATATTATTAGAAAGGCCTCTTTCAATAGTTCTTTTCATTCCAATCTTTTGCCCTGAAGAACATAGCATAGCCTTGGAAATAAAGAAAGTAAAACATAATAAGGGTTAGAAATACCTGCCCGCAGGAAAAGGAGGAAATGAAACAAAGAATAACAATTTGCCACCTGCATTATTTGCCTTTGCCAAACAGAAAAAAAGTCCTCCTTGGCAGGGCATATTAGGTCAAAGAGGATAGTAAAAATGCAACCAGAGTCAGTAAGGATTAAGCTATTCAAAAAGAAGATACAAAAATAGAAGGAGTGTCGGCTTTCTGCATATCTCAGCTATATCACCTGCTTCTTTCACTGCTTACATCTGCTTCTCTACAGTTTTCATCCAGCTAGTTTTCCTTCTGCTGTATATTGCTTTTGCCTTTCCAGCTTCTCAGAAACTGGACTCATTGTCCAAGTTCCAAGACATCAGATGGGAGTTTCTCTTTCACTGAATATTTGCTCTCACATATCTCAACCTCTTTTCTACACAGGCTGAGATGGCTCAGCATTCTCATATTTTCAAAAGCAATACTTTATGGAATGAAAGTATTTCCTTTACTATCATGTGACTTTTTAATCTGTGTTGTACTCATGAAAATTTTCATGGGAAAAAAAAACCACAAACGGTAATCCTGAAAGAATACCTTTTAACTGAATATGTCAGGCACATCTACAGGGGATTTGTTTAGGAATCAGAGCCTTCTAGAGCTCTTCATGTCAGATGATACTCAGCTAAGGTGCACTACATGAAACAGTAGTTCAGCTTTTCTCTCATCAGCAACATACATAGTAATTGATAGCTGAGGCAGTTTGTGAACATAATAGAGCCCCAAGAGTGATTTTAGGCTTGTATTCACTACATGGCCATCTGCTGTTATTTCAAATAGAAGTTTTATTAACTTTTACATTTTAACCTTAGCATTTCTACAAAGGTTACAATTAAATATTAACACTTTAGCTTGCAAAAAATTAATCATTCCTTTTTCTACTAATAACACTTTGCTTCTGAACATGTCATAAATGTGATAAAGAAAGTGCTAGAGTGCATGGGAGGTTGCAACCGCAATCTGGTCAGCAAGGTTAGAAAATTTATTTGTATATCATTTCTTTCTCTCAAGGGAAGAGTAATTAGGATGTTTTGTGATGAGAAGAAAAATCATGCACATTTTAATTCTCATGTGCACATTTTTTTTTTTTTTACAAATACAGAGAGGTCTCTTTCTGAGCACATTATGAACTAGAATTATAATATTGGAAGTACTAAAGTTGACACATCCAGAAAGGGTTCACTTTAAGTTGAAATGCTAAATGGAATAAACACTTGATGGTTTTATTGGAATCAGGATTGAAGTACTGTTCACATCTGGAACACTTACTAGATACTGTAATTTAAGGTATGCAATGTTTAGGAGTGCATTGCACCAAATAGATGAGAAGAATCCTGAAACAAGCACTTGTATTTTGAAGATAACACTCTTGAATGCTCAGTTTAAGTTTTCTTGAATATGATTTAAACTTCTAAAATGATTTCCTAGGGAATTTCTTTGCTTTTTAGATAGAAACCATGAAGACTATAAACAGATCCAACTCTGAAAAGGTCGAGGTCAGTATAAGGTGAAATCATGATTTTATTGCTTCTTAAACTACTATGCAAAACTAGTATTCTTGAAATAGTTTCTGATTTGCGAAACATAGGTTAGGGATTTCACAAGACAAGGGAAGATATTGCAAAAACATGGAGCTAACTAAATGGAGGGGGTACTGCAATGACTCTTGGATATCAGAAGAGAATTTTATAACCATAACTCATCTAGGAAAAACACAAGTAAAAGGCAGAACTTAAAGCAGTTGTATCACCAGAAAGGCAGTATCTCTGATGCTTGAAGTCATAGTCTTGCAGCACTAGTGCATCTTTCAGCATTGAAGACAACAGCAAACTGGCGAAAGGAATCCATAATCAGTTTCCCAAAAGCAAACTAAGTGTGAGGAGAAATAGAAGTAGTAATAGTGAGTGGGAAACATGAGTATTGCAGTGCATCTTATGTTTGCTACATAATACTTGGGACTGTGAAAAATGTTGTATTATCCTTATCAAAGAGAGCTGAGTTAAGCCAGTAAAGACATTTTAAAAATCGATTTTCCCATGCATGTCTTTTGGGGTTTTTTGTTATTTTTTTTTTTTAATAAATGTCCTAACCATCTTTGAAACATTTAGAAAATGTGGAGCAGGTAATAACAATTAAACAAAACCAAACACAGCACTTACTATAGCATGGTGCAAGTGATATGGCTTGGTATGGAAGCAAATTCCAGAAAAAAATAATCCACTGAATTTCATTTTATATGCTACAGCATCTGGACTGCAGGACACCATGATACAATGCGAAGGATTTTAAACCTAGTTCAGATGAAACCTGGTAAGGATCTGGAGACCACAGCAATGCACTAGGGTACTAGTTGAAGTCTACTGTTTACCAAAATAGAATATTTTATCCCTGGTGGAAAGTAATACCCAGTCATTTTCTATGGAATGTCTGTCATTAGTAAAATATTTTATTTTCTGAAGCAAAAGTATCTTGCCAGGAAGGTTTTGAACAGTCTAAACTGTGAAATGTAATCCACGACTTCTCATTGTTTCATAATAAGTGGGTTGTACTTCCAAGATACTTCTTTTCTGAAGAGGAAATGAGCCATGTTAGCATGCTGGGGAAAAAAAAAAATATGGGAAAGGAAATTGTCCTACCCTGCTGCTGCAAACACTCTGTAGCTGTAGCTCTTGTTTTCCTTGGCAAGCAAACAACAAAGCCAGAGCAATGAATGCACCAACTAACCCTGTTTTCTGAGCATGAAGAGACTCCCCATTAGCTGTCAGCAGCAGCAGCAAGTTTGCCTAAACAGTGTCCTGAAGTGCTGAGTCAGGATCCCCACACAGGGCAGCCTCCATTCCCGGTTGGCTATGGTTGTGTTGTGCCACATGCCTTCCCAGGTTAATTGCCTGGTTGATCTGCCATTTAGACAGGCACAGCACTGCCAAAGTACTGTTTGTCTGCTTCAAATTCTGCAGTTAATTCATCTGATGCTGTCTCAGATATATCTGTACGTAAGGAAGAGATCTCTCCTTTGCTCTTACGTTTCAAGGGAAAACAATACGACACAAATAATTTCCAGACAATTACTGGGATGTGCAGAAAAGTTGTGCTGTGGGCTCTGTCTCCTGCAGGGATGAATAAAAAACCGTTCCATGGAAAGGTGTTACTAGGGAAGTAATGAAACAGACTACGGAATGAGGACTCCAATGCACATTTTAACCATTGTCATTGGATACTCCGTGAGGTCTACAGAAAGTAAAATGTCACTGACATCCATACTTGTCACTAGGGTTCTTATCAACTCACATAGAGTTTTGCTAAAGCTGCTGAAACTAGAATCAGTCTCAGGTCTCTTTGCAATCACTGGAGAAACTCAGACACCAAAGTCCTAAATCATCCTCCGAAAATATCTCTTTTCTCTGACTTCACAGAGTGTGGAGGGCATCTGTAGCCCTAATTTAGACATCACAGCCAGCTGCCTAACATTAGATAACTGAGTAACAGCTGTGTTTGAAGCTAACAAATCACAGATGAGGTGAAGAATGCAATTAATAAAGGTATTGGAAAAAAATACACAGTTTTACCACTTAAATATATGTATTAAGAAGCCAGATTAGTGGAAATCTTTTCTTTTGCTTTATAATGCATATATTCAGTTACTGTGAAGACATGCTGTTCTTCTACACATAACATCTTGAAGTCCTGTATGCAAACCATCATGTTATTATTTAATACGCACACCTTGAGCATATATGCACATCATCATTGCTTTTGCATGGGTGCCTGTTACACAATGCTTACAGTGTTCTGTGGCACATAGTCTCTAAACCCAGGTGCTCCTGGACTGACTCTACTATAATTTTTAATATATTATAGTGAAATATGTATAAATTGCCACAGTTAAAAAATATTGTAAGGAATTTTCTATAAAAGGCTTTTAATATATAAATGACCATGATAGAGGGGCTCTAGTTGGCAGAACCCTCAGGATGCTTTGCAGTCTTATGCTTTTCCAGTTCCTCAGGGTCTCTGGTGAGCTTTACCCAATGGTTCTATTGACTTTGACTACAGATCCTTCCCTGTGAATCACCAGTAATCTGCCTAAAAAAGACAGGGCCTTCAGGCTGCACAATTGCTATCTTTGAAATCCTGAGGTCACTATAGCTTTGGGATTGGGAGCATATGCAAAAGTCTTTAAGGTCTATTTTTGTCAGTTCTGCTTATCTCTGACTGTAGCTTCATAGTTATTATAGGCTGATGTAAATTTACATTGCTGTTAAGGTCTTTCCCCCCATCCTCAGCTAACTCCTGTTATGCTGTGCTGGCACTAGCATTTGCACAGCTGTTCTAAGCACTGGGTATGTCGAGAACTAACCTGAAAACTAACCTGGTCAGGTTTAAGTCTTGGTGTCCTGGGCATCCATTTCACACACGGCATACATTTATGTCAGATAAAGGTGGCAGCATAACTAGAATCTCTACAAACTTGGACTTGGACTAAGCTATGGTTTAAAATATCATTACACAATTCAAGGGAATTTCAGTGAAGCAGTGGAGTCTTAACACCACATTTTAGACTCTTCCTGCCCCTAATCTTAATTCTTTCCATTTTGAAAACGCTACCAATACTTTAAAAATAAATTACATTATTTGGATAAGCATCTATAACTGTTGTCAGACCTATTACAGAGACTGACATGAATGACTAAATAAGTTTCATCTGTGGATTCACAAGGAACTGAAACCCATGTGCAAATTATAGATGCATAGAAGATGTAAAATATTAAAGTTTTCCTTTTGTTCATCACTAATTCTTGCATTCACAACACAGGCATGAATTTCCTTCTGTGTTAGACATGCAGCATTCATTCTGCTGAATCAAGGATTTGAATGGTGCAACCTTCTATAATTGGGATTTCCTTAAAAATATTGAACATTTTTTACTATTAACTGCTATCTTCTAAATCCTAGGGCAACATTCCAAGAGCTTTGATTTGCCCCCAAATGATTTGGTTCCCAGAATGTTTCAATTTCTGGATTTAGCAACTCTGAGCTGTGGTGCAGAAAAATATATTTTAAAAAATCTTTGAAGCTAAGTGCAGAGAAGAGCCCAGTAGCCAGCTAGAAATTGCATCATGCTTTATTTTACTTTTTCCAGCATCAGGATTCCAGCCCAGAAGGCATACAAACATCCAGTGTGTGCCAGAAAACACAGCGAATGAACTAGATATCAGGATTTAACTTTTGCTAATAATAAAAAGGCAGAGAAAATGTGGCTGCTGATGTTATTTTGGTAATTATCAGCTTCCGTATTATCTGTCTTTCTTTCTCCCATTGCTGATGGACACAGCCTACTGAACTCTACTTTCAAGTTTATAGTCCTAGCCATAGGTAAAACTGTGCTACTGTTATAAAGCCTTAAATAAAGGTAATTTTCTTTCTATCCCCATCTCCTCATCTTCAGCAAAGGGGGTAAACCCTTCAACTAGCAGTAGCTGTGTGCCAAGGATCTCAGTTTTCAAGCCTTGCTTTGCTAGTTTATGTGCTGGCAAGAAACTCAAGAGGATGGGAGAGATTACACTTAGTCCTGGAGGAATTTGTATGATTATGCAGGAACTCCCACCTACTCTGTAGAGAAGTGATGTAGGTATTTTCTGAGAAGTCTTTCTGGGAAGAGAGTGACCATATTATAGAAATTGGAAGCACTATCTGGTGGATTTCTAGGAAGGTACTTTAGGTTCAGTCTTATTTAACATTTTCATTAATGAGTTGGAAGTGAAAGTATCTACCCTGTAATTACATTTGCTGATACTAAATTGAAAGGAGTTTCAAACTTCACAGGGGACAAAGAAATAACACCAGGGGATTTATGGTCCCAATACAGGCGAAAAATCACAAAATGAGTAGGAAGGATGGGAGTAAGGGGAAGAGGAAAGGAAATAGAATATAATTTTAATTATTTTTTTAATTGATTTGTGTTTCTATCCATTAATTGGCTTTGTGTCACATACAGACAGACACTATTTCCAGATATTGAGTAGCCAATCAGATATTATAATTAGGTATTTGGCAAACATCTAGTAGGAATATAAAGAAACTGCAGGGTGGGAACCAGGGGTGTGTTTCTGTGGGGACAGTTGTGGGTTCATTTCATCTGGGAAGAGGTTTCACAAGCAGCAGAGGTGCTTTTTTTCTGATCTGGTTTGTGAAGTCCTCACCTTCAGCATCTAGGCAGTGGGGTCCTGTGATAAAGGTGTATGGAACTAGACTGGTAAATCTGGGACCAAAAAGTGACTGATGGCTCTTGATAGGGAAGTGAACCCATTTTGTTCAATTGATTAATGTGGAATTGAAACAAATTTGGTTTTAACGCTTACTTAGTCTTTTCATAATGCGACCCTTGTTCAATGGTGAAATGATGATTTGTTTTCTTTTATTACTTGGGAATTTTTGTTGGCTTAGTGGCAGAAAAAGATGTGCCTCTATGCGCACGTTTACACATCAGGAAGTAAAACCGTTAACAATGGAAAACAAAAAGGCGCCTTTTGCTATTCACTGCAGAAAGCCTTTACCATGCTACTAATCAAGGCACAAGATGTCAGAAGGCAGAGCAAGTACTGTATGTTAAAATATTAATGCTAGTAAACATTGATTTGTTTAGATTTAATATAGAGGATTAAGGAACGAGGAATGAAGAAATGGGCATCAGGTAGTGCCCCAAGGTAAAATGCAGCTTCGTAGTTATGAAAATTTAATTTGACTGCATTGGAAATAATTGCTCCTGTTTGGTAGCAGGCTTATGCCAGCAAGATAACAGTCTCACAAATGGACATCACCCTGCATACACTCTTAAGCAGCTTCATAATATTCTTGACTGGAGAATGATGTTGTCTCCCATTGTTACAGTAGAACCATGCACCTGAAAAAGGCACTAAATCAGTCTGAATAATACTCTAGTGCAATATTGTTCTGCAATGAAGCTTCCTTTTGTTCTCACATGAAAGTCTGCTTAAAAGCCAAAAACTTTTTCTTCTAAAAATGGAAAATCTATTGAGTTGTTAAAAAAAACACAACCTTGAGTCTGATGTTCTCCTCTCCTCTCCTCTCCTCTCCTCTCTTCTCCTCTCCTCTCCTCTCTCCTCTCTTTTCCTCTCCACTATAATAATGTGAAAGCTCTTTAAAGATGTGTTGATTCTTCCTTCTACGAAAAAAATAAATTCTATTTGCATTCAATGTAGGACAGAAAAACCTTAATAAAAGAGCTAAGTCCTTGTGCTTAATCTGCCTGTTTTTCTGTTTCTAAAATTTCCAGCTTGCCCCCCTCAAAAATTAGGGAAAAAAAAAGAAAAAAAATAATAATTTCTTTTAGATCAATCTGAGATAT
The DNA here is from genome assembly GCA_026283785.1 of Coracopsis vasa. Classification (NCBI taxonomy): domain Eukaryota; kingdom Metazoa; phylum Chordata; class Aves; order Psittaciformes; family Psittacidae; genus Coracopsis; species Coracopsis vasa. Next base: position 46,568 of record JANHGB010027138.1, on the reverse strand, counting down.
AACAGAAAATAAGCAAACAAGGAACTAGCATCCCAGCTGAAGACTTAGAGAAGCAAATGTACTAATTCACTGTCTGCAATTCTTATAATACTTTTTTTCATTCACCCTTTTCCTCTTCTGTTTTCCACAACTCTTTATGACTACTGAGAAAACATCATTAATAACTGATACAAATAACCACGCATGAGTATATAGATAAAGTGAGGGTGACAAAATATCAACTTGCAGCTGCTCAATTGAAAGCCATATCTACACAACAGGTAATTACTTTTAATTTAATTAGGACTCCTGGTATTGTTTCTATCTCATAGATTACATTATAACATGTAATGTGTTAAAGCAGGAAGAACTGTGAGAAGACACAGAAAATATTACCTGTTTTGTCTAGAAATATTGTATTTCAAAGCCTCTCTAAGCACCTACTGATCACTGGCAATAATCAGTGCTTGTATCCTGCTCTTTTTTAGCATTTTAGTACATTCAATACAGTCAAATAATATTATTTGCAAAGATACATTTTAGCTTTGTAGAAGTAACGTAAATCAACATATATATTGAGCAAAATTTTCACTGATTTTATGCTCAAAAAAATGCAAATTTTTAAAACAAACTTCAGTTAATTAGCTGCAGAGCATAATCATCAAGCTCAAAGAGTAGAATATATGATTTACAGAAATCAGTTCCAAGAATAAAATCATGTTATGTGAAATACAATAGGACAAACTTCCTACTGGTATAAACAGGAATAGTTCCTTCATCTTCATTCACTTATGTGACCAGAGAATGTATCAGTTCTTAGGAAAGCAGTAAACTGAAAGAAACAAAAATAGCCCCTAAAACCTGATGAAATTTTGAACTATTCATGTAACTAGGCAGATTTCAGTGCTGTAACTCTGGCTTTTACACAGTTTGATAGTCCTTCAGTCTATTATGATATACAATTTTTTTTTTAATAGAACCTGACTGTACTCAGAAAACAGCCTCCTATTTAACATATAACAGAGTGCATAATTTTCATCTTTGACCCTCTATTATGTGGTCCTTTACATTTTATTGATCAGCAAATCCCAATAAAAATATTCAGCTAGAAGAGCAAATATTCTTACTTTGTTATTTTTTATGATGTTGAACAACCAGATCTAACTTTGCTTTATATATTTCTCAATAATTGGTGGCATTGGCATTCAAAGTCCCTTTGTCTTTATGGCTAATGTTAATAATGCCTTTGGGGATGATTTTATCCATATAATGACCTGAATTTTCCTCGCTTTGTGCAATCAAATGAAAATGAGCCTGGTACTAGTGTTCCAGATGTAGAACTGTTTGATAAACATCTTTCCTATAATATGGTCCCTGAAATTCTGGCCTTGAAATTTTTTTTTTTTGGTATGAGTTCAACTGAAAATGAGGGTAACTTTCAATTTAGACCTGAACAACTGTAGCCAAACCATCAGGGTTTTCACTTGTGGCTCTTTTAGTAAATTGTTCTGTGCATTGAGCAAGTTCAGTTCTCCAAGGTTTTTGCTCACAACTAAAGCTAAATATAAGCCCTCATAGCATATACAGCAAACATTATGTGTAACCTGAATAACATAAGTATGAAAACATCAGCCCTTCACATTGAAATGAATAAGTCTAAATGAAAATAAGCTTCAGGAATGACCATAACAAATATTTTGTTTCAAGATATCCACTGCAAACTGAACATCCATAAATACTCACTGGCCTTGACCCAAAAAAGAAAATTCCATATAAAACCAACCATAAAAAAAAAAAAACAACAACCCAAAACCACACACAAAAAAAGAAAAAAGCAGCTGTCAACTGCTGCACTTCATATGCTTTCTACTAAAATGATTAGTCTTCTGAGAATGGCTTTGTGAATTTTCTCTGAACTCAAGTGAATGAATCACGCACATTGGCAATCCTGTCCTGAATCAAGTTTTTTCCTGGAGTCACTCATACCACTTGGATGTAATACTTAATAATATTCCTGGTAAAGGAGAAATATTTTTTATACACTTGTAAAAGTATGAATGATTAATTCCTTTAATTCAGACACTTTAAAAGTAACTAAATAGCAGGACACTGAGGGACATGAATTCCAGAACATCCTCATGAAGGATGCTATCCTTCCCTGAGATGAGTGTGTTGCAGGACTGATAAACCCCTGCAAACAGGAGATAACTGACAAACTTAGACCTTTCAGAACTGTGCTGGCATCACAAGACACCATAATTCTTTAGAGAGTAAGACTAATTAACAGAAAGAGATGAAGACCCAGGGCCCAGGTTTAATGGGAAGTTCAGAGCCACTTCACTGAGCCTAAACCTGAATGTCATCAGTAAGTCTTAAAGGCAAGAGTTATGGCACACAGAGTTGTGGAGACATTTTACTTTTCCTGTAGTTTAATTCCTATTTAAATCCTGCCTAGTAAACGTATTCCAGAAGCTGGCAATAGGTCTGTTTATCCTGACTGTTTTTACCTGCTTATAAACCAAGGTTATCCTTGAAGGGAACATTGAAATTTTAGACTGTTTTGCTTAATAGGGAGGAAAATGAACCAGGCTTAAAAGGACTAATAATTATACCTCTTTGTAATCCCCTTGGTGATAAGCATTTATTTATACCAAGGGAGAACAACATACATGTCATAAGTGCACAAAATTTCATCTCAGCATGAGTCTATGGAAATAGGCTGAAACTGTTTATCTCAAGTTGGAAGGAACACATAAGGATCATTGAGTCCAACTCCTTGCTCTTTGCTTGGGCAATGGTCTGCTCTTCATCAGAAGGTGCATCTGCTTACTCAGCTTATTTGTTTATTTCTCTCAGGTTCTGCTTCACTGGTTGTCCAAACTGTACGTATGCTGATTTGCTCCTAGAAATTTTTCTCCCAATTATTTCCCTCTGAGGTGAAACTCCCATGTAGTCTTGTGTGTTGTTTGCTCTAAGATGAGAGGAGACTGTACTGAAGTTCTAGACTGCATGTGTGAACTACATACTTACAAGTACCCTGTCTGCTTCATGTCTTGCCACTGCCCAGGTATGCATCACATCCTCAGCATATTGCTATAAACACCATGTCATAGACCATGACAGAGCTGTCCCATCTTAGTCACTTCAAATTGAAAATAAAATGATACTTAAGAGTATATTTCAGAGGGGTGCCTATGAAAATATCTGGATCAAGTGCTGCATGTCATGGTTGGGGGGCAGTTGACCTTGATCAATGTGGGACATATTTTCATAGAATCATAGAATCAAGTAGGTTGGAAGAGACCTTTAAGATCAACAAGTCCAACTGTTAACGCAGGACTGCCAAGTCCACCAGTAAGCCATGTCACTGAAGGCCGCTCTTCTCCAAGTCTGTAGCACTGCATGGGGTTGTTGTGACCCAAATGCAGGACCCAGCACTTTGCTTTGTTGAACCTCATACCATTTTCCACAACCCATTGACCCAGCCTGTCCAGATCCCTCTGCAGACCTTTCCTATCCTCCAGCAGATCTTTCCTATCCTCCAGCAGATCAACGCTCTCACCCAACTTGGTGTCATCTGCAAATTTCCTGAAGGTGCACTTGATACCCTCATCCAGAGCATCAATAAAGATGTTAAACAACACTGCTCTAATACCAGACCCTGAGGGACACTAGTAGTGACCAGTTGCTAACTAGATGTGACACCATTTACCACCACTTTTTGGACTTGGCCACGCAGCCATTTTTTTACCCAGTGAAGAATCCACATATCCAGGACATGAACAGCCAGTTTCTCCAGGCAGATGTTGGAGACAGTGTCAAATGCTTTACTAAAGTCCAAATAGACAATGTCTGCAGCCTTTCCTTCATCAATCAGGTGGGCCACCTTGTGCCTTCGCCTGTCTAATTTTCTTCCCTGCATAACCTAACAACATCCTTACACTCCTTATGGAGCAACAGTCCCTTCTTCCACAGGTAAGAGTCTCTTGTTTTTCCCCTGAGTTCCAGCAGTATCTCCCTGTTCAGCCAGGTTGGTCTTTTCCCTGATGGTTTTACTTCTGGCACATGGGGACTGCCTGCCTCTGTGCCTTTAAGATTTCACTCTTGAAGAGTGTCCAGCCTTCCTTTGCCCTTCAGTACTGTTTCCCAAGGGATTCCCTCAATCAGCATCTTAGGCAGGTCAAAGTTAGCCCTCCAGAAATCCAAGGTAGGAGTTTTGATCACCTTCCTCCTGACTTCTCCAAGGATTAAAAATTTTATCATTTCATGATCGCTTTGTTAAAGACGGCCTCCACCACCATATCACTCACCAGTCTTTCTCTGTTCATGAACAGCAAAGCTAGCTGGGTGTCTTGCCTAGTTGGCTCACTAACCAGCAGGCTTAGGAAGTTATCTTGTACACCTTCCAAGAACTTCCTGGACTATTTCTTCTCTGATGTATTTTATTTCCAGCAGACATCTAATAGGTTGAATTCCACCATGACTGAGAGCAAGGGCTAGTGATTGTGAAACTTCTAGTTGTCTATTCCATTTGGTCTGTAGGTCATGGACTGTTCCCACAGCACTGTAGATACAGCCAGAAATTATGAAACACCAAAGCAAGTACATCTTGTCTTTTACTTAATTAGTCTATGCTCCTTAGCATTAATGAAAGTTATCTGCAAGGAGGCCATGGGTTTTGTCTACATTAGCAGCTATCACTACAAGAATGGAACTGTATAACAAAAGGGTTATTTTTCAAAGCACAGTGTCCATGAGTGTTTCAAGAAAGGCTATCTCCTTTCTTTCCTGCAGCCAGAACACCCTTTAGTGGCTGGACCATGCCAGGAGTAGTCCTTTTAGAACTTCTTCTAATTAGTTTCCTCCAAAGGGAATCCAGCCTGCCTGCTCTGGGACCTCTCTTCAATGTCACCCTTAGTATAGTCAGGGTATTCTCCTCAAAACCACACTCACCAAACAAGAGTGGACAGATGTACCTCTGGCATGACCATCAGTGAACAGGACAATAAACCAGCCTATGATTAAATGTGATGATTTAACCTTGGCTTACAGGCAGAACACAGTGGGTCAAAGGGAGAAAATAGGATGAGAAAGCTTGTGGGTTGAGATAAAGACAGGGAGATCACCTACCAATTATTGTCATGGGCAAAACAGGATTGGACTTGGGAAAATAAATTTAATTTACTGCCAATTAAAATATATTCATCGCTACTTGGCCATGCTCATTTTGAAAAGGAATGGTGATCCCACCCCTGTGGCATATAATTTCTTCCTATCCATATTTCAAATCTTCCAGGCAGACTATTAAATGAGGAAGAGATGTCTCTTGCAGTAATGATAGCTAATCTTGTAGTCCTCATCAAGGTTTCACAAACATTACTGATCAAAGGAGCCATTAATACTGTCTTTTTTATCAATTGCTTTTGCTAACATGGATCACAAAGTTCTAAGGCTTCTTCCTCTGTGAATAAATGAAAGCTATAGTGAATTTACCATAGCTTCTCTGAAAGAAGGAATAGGTAATTGCTTGTCATTTGTGAGATTTTAATCTTAACCTTCCTTATTCAATTACTGGTAAAACTGGTGGGATGGCCAAACTTCCAGCCTGTAGATTATACCTGAGCATATCTCTTCTTCAACAAAAGGAGTCCAGATATTAGTATTTCTCCAACAGAGTATCTGAAGGAAAATGACTAGAAAACAAAGAGCCACAACAACAACAACAACAAAAAAAAACCCAAACCAAACAACAACAGCAACAACAATAAAAAACAAAGAAAAAAAAACCAAAACCAAAACCAAAAAAAAACAACCAAAAGAAAATTGTCCGGAGATAAGTTCAGGTAAGATAAAGGTAACATCTGGTGGAAGAGGAAAACCACTAACAACAACCCCCCCCAAAAAAAACATTTCCATTGAACAAGGTCTATCACAATTTCTGGAACCAAGTAATCTTTTACTGTTCAAGTACATAAGAAAATCTGCAGTGGCCCATAACAAAATACTTTATTAGAAAGAATCTCTAGAAATTTTTCAGAGTCCATAAAGTTGTGCACAAAATCTCAAACAACCTTACTAAACAGAAAAACAATACCAAGTAGATTAAACATGGTGGAACAGAGATTTAACAATAAATAAAGCTAAAATTAGCACCAGAAATGGTCAGGAGATCTCTTAAGAAAAAGATTGGCAAGGCCAGATGTTATCTGCAATTTTTGGCTTCAGTACTTTGTATTTTTGCACTCAAGACTAGAACAAAAGTCCAGGCAGTTCTCTCAGGAGTAATCTTTTAAGATGCATATCATAGTAGTGATAATTATGGAAAACAAAAGCACTGGCCATCAAGTAGTTCCCAGCTCCTAAATAATCACATCTCTCAACCGTGTGCAAACTGTTAGCTTGATCATATCAGAACAAATCCGCTACAGTGTGGGTACCAATGCAAATTTCACATCGGAATGAAAAGGATGCAAAAGAAATACTAGTATTTCTGGGGACTTACTTCTGATTCACATGGTGGTTATGAAGACTGCCAAAGCCAGAAAATCTCAGGACAGTATGTAAAGACTATGAGGTCTTTGATTTTGTCCTTCATACATGAGTAAAGAAAGCATTAAGAACCTATAGCATAATAACATACTTCTTACAAATTTAAATAAAACAATCTCAAAGACAGATCTCACCCTCCAAAACTGCAACTTATACCCAGGCCCACCCCTGGGGAAGTTTCCTGGGGGACTTGTTATCATCCTGATTTTCATAATTCGCAACCTGCCACTATTCAGCCTTCAGAGGAAACTTTGAATGGAATTTCAATGCATCTTGCAAAATACTACTAATAACCATCCCACATATAAATAATCTCAGATGATTCCTAGGTCAGGTAAAATCATCCTAACCCCATGGAGATCATTGTGTCTTTCCAAAAAACATGCATCTCAGACAAGTTACTTACACATAACACCAGAGATGCAATCAAACTGTTAGTCCTCAGTGAAAACTGTCCCTTTAAAAGCCAAATTAGCAGAAACACCCTCTCTTCAAGCGCGTAATGCCATGCCCTATCCAGACTATATGTTGCAGGGACTTTCTTTGATAGAACTAATGTAGTTGGAAGAATAACTGAGAAAGCGACTTACCCTACAAAAAGTATTACATTCAGCATTACCAAATGCTGAAATATTAAGTATACGTAGAAGGAAAGCTGGAAGAAGTCTAAAAACCTTGTGTTTAAGGAGCTGTCTTTTATGCAAGCTTTAAAGTTATTGGGTAAGGGAGTAATTGTGGAAAACACAATAAAGAAATCGAATCGTTGGAAAAAATTCAGTTTTAGAGGCAACAAGCCCTGATATAGCAAATGAGTGAAGAGGCACTAAAATGTCAATAAAGACCCTTCTGGGTAAGATAGCTCAGCTAAAATAATTCACTACAGTCCAGGCTGCAGTTTCACACTCTTAACACACAGAGGGAGAAGGAGTAACACACTTGAAAGGCTATAAAACATAATGCCATAATACATTTGGCAGAATGTGTAAACCACAGATAGCATCCACATTGCCCTTCGCTATGGTCTGTGTGGCCAATATTCCCCTTGTAGACATCACAAACAATGAGATCAGAAGCCTGGCCTTCTGGCAGAAGAAAGAGAAAGGGAAGAACCTTGGGGATCTTATACCTGGATAGATAAGTAAAATGCAGAAAAAATGGATTCCAGAGACTTCAAGATCATCATCACCATTTTCAACACTGCCTGCCCATAAACTTAACATCAGACAGAAAGGGAAGTACAGTTCCAGGATTTCAGCATGATCACTTTGAATATAAATCTTCAGGAGAACACTGAAAAGAATAGGAAGGAGAATGATCAGTGGAGTACTGATCTTTACAACTTCTGTGTCTCAGCCTAATACCCACATAAACCCAGTGATTATTGCAAGCTGTGCAGCATATTATTCAAAAGTGATACCTTCTTCATTCCAAAAGAAATCATGCTAAAATTTGTATCGGTTCTATGTTGGCAAAATCTACTCCCCTGACCCACTGTTTCTGTGTTAAAAAAGTTGTGTAAACTGAATGCAACTTCACATAGCCTAAAACAGTTACTGTTACATGATGTGGACAATATGCAGAAAAGGGTGGAATAACCCAGGAAGAAATTATATTAGCTAGTACTCTGAGTATTCACTAATAAAAAAAAACAAATAAATTTCTGACTTTGGAGCTCCTTAGCATAGTTCAAATTGAAAAGAAAACACAAAATCTTTTATCTACCAAAAAACCCCAAAACCACCAAACCAAAAAACCCTCACTCCCCTCCAAAATAAAAAAAAAATGTAAAAAAAAAAAAAAGGAGGAAAAAAAGGAAAAAGAAAAAGGTGAATGAAAAGGACTGTAAATGGTCATACTTTTGGGCTTAACTATTGCGTTGTGCTGCTGTCACAGTGGTGAAAGTCTCAGTGCTGAAAGACATTTACCCACTGGCTGTATGCCGATGTGTATAATGCATTTCTAGCAAAAAAACAATGAAAAGCCTTCAACGAAAATCAATCATCATCTTTATTTCACATGGTGGACTATGTGTTTCTTTAATGACAGAATAACATGACTGACTTCAGCAGTTAGTTTGGATTTGGACAGACAGGATCTAGCTCACAGAGCTGAGATGCAGTAATGTTAGTGTGGAGCACCACCTAAGATATCAAATGTAATCCCTGTCCTCATTTTCTGCTATTTCCCATTTTGTATGATAGTATCCTTCAGCATATGTGTTTTACAGCTGTTTCAGTGCCAGTGTGCTTAGTCTATGCCATTGCCAGACTGAATTTTGTTAACACAAGCAACGATCACAACAGTACTCTGTATTTGATCAATTGTGGCTGCTGTTCTCATTTCTCTTCTCCAGCATCATTATCAGATAGTCCTGTCTTTTACACAACTTGAGAAGAAATTATTTCATCTAGAAGAAAATGATACAGTAGGTCATGGTTCTGTGTCTTCCTACCCGCTGTTTAGCTAACATAGGTAACAGTACAGGTATCTGCTAATGCACACACACACACACACACACACAACCAGCTGAGAGCACAGTATGGCATAAAGTAGCTCTCTATGAGTTTACTTTGAGAGACACGACCCAGTAAAGTAGCACAGTATTGTAGAAGTTGCAGACACCTTGACTGTGTTGAGCTGTGAGGAATCAATATGGATTCAACACTCACTGAATCATTATTTTATGATTAACAAAACTTGAGGAAAGGAAAGCAGTTAATTTATAATCACTGATATGTATGACCTGTAATTAACAAACTTTCTGTCATGTTTTTCAATTTAAGAAAGATTTAAAAGTGCTGCAGTAAAGTTTCCTGTTATTAAGACTTCGTTATTCTTACAGAACATATTCCACACAATGTTATAATAAAAATTTAAATCTAAATGAAAAAAACCCAAACATAAAAAACCTACATATTGAAGTACATCCTCTTAGACTTTGGTTTTTTTTTGGTTTTACTTTTTCACTCACTTGCAAAAGTCACTAAGGTATAATGACTCTCCAATCATAACATGTCCACTATATTCCTGTATAATAATTCTCTTTCCATCTAAACAAATTCACACAAGACAAATAATACATTATAGTTAGCACTTTAGGTCTCCAAGTGGAAGATTCATGTTATCTAACTTCAGTTTTCTGAAAGCTGATGTCTAACTTGAGGACTCTGATAAAAAAAGGAACAATATTCAAAAACTGGACAACAGAAGGAAAGCCCACTTTGCACCTGTGACATGAATAGCCAGCTCAAGGCAGGAACACTTGATCCACAGATGAATTTACTCCTGAACCATCGTATGCTATACAGGTTGACAGCCAGTGTGAGAGCTTCTTGGCTGTCTGTAATGGTTTACTGGAAACATGATTTTCTAATATATTTGTTGACTATGTATGATACACTAAGATTAACTAATAGTCAACTGTAAAGACTAAAAGTGTACACATGACAGACTGGGCTTTTAGAATACTTTACTCAATCTCCTGTTATTCTTGGCAGCTTTGGGTCTTCCGCCATCACAACAGGACTTCAGTTTTTCTGAAGCATTCAATATCCTGGATATTGACTTTTAAATATATTGCCTTTCTGGAAGGCAACAGAAGCACCTGCCATTTGAGACGCTGTGGTTTCACCAAAGTTTCCACTTCTGTATTTGGGTTGGATTTAAACAGTTTTGTTTCAAAGGATCTGCATAACCATCTTAGGACTCTTCTAATTCTGGCATTAATGCTGGCATTTGTGGCACTTTACAACAAGAGCTCACTGTAAGTTCCTTTCATTGACATCTTAGTAATTTCAGGTACAATAAAATGCTTCTGGTTCACACTTAACAGTTCTAAGACACTGTCCTTGGTACCTTTCCCCTCTTAATTCTATTCCTCTATTCTATGTATATTTTCTCTTTTCTCTCCTCCCCTCCCTATAGTTTGACTTCAGGATGAGCAAGCATAAACACATGCACACAGGTAATAACACCCTATAGCCCCCTTTGGGTTTGACAGATTTATACCTGTTTGGTGTCTCTGTCAGCATCACAGCTCCAGTCAGACTTGCTCTTCACTGCAGTCCTAATGGGCAATTTCAGGCTCATGATGAAGAGTAAGACAAACAGGCAAATGGCCGTAAGCAGGCAAGCTTGAAGGGGTTTCATTGCCAGCTCATTATAGCTCCACTAATGAGATTTCCATCCAATTTGTGGATAGCAGAGCTCAACTCAAAAAAGGGACAGAGCTACCAATACAGTAGGATTAGAATGCCTTATTAAAAAAAAACCCAAACAAATAAACAACCCTTTGTTAAATTAGGACCCAGTGGTTAGGGCAGTGACCTTATACACTGTCACAATACAAAAACAATTGCTGGATTATTTACATTACACTCATCAGCTTGGCATAATTGCTGAAGTGATATAAAACTCATACAATTCACTTAGGCACATACTTTATGTAAAATCTGCAGTACAGTTAGGAAGATTTTTGCTAGCAAGGAACAGCCAATACCATTTGTGAAAATGCATTTACAATGAATCTTAGGGTGCATAAAGCAAACTGCAAAAAAAGAAATGGCGATCCTGTGACACTAAATTAGAAACCTTTGAGAAAATAAAAAGGCATTCCTCAATTCCGTGGTTATACATGAGGGACTCAAATGCTGAAAATGTGAACAGATTCTAGAAAGTTAGCAAAAGTTTCTTTTTCATTCACCCAGAGATCTGCCGTCTGCACCCGAGGACTGCTAGCCTTCAAGTCTCAAATAAAGTGGTATTTATTATTTGTTTAGGTATAATTATTTCTTTTCATTAACCCAGTCCCTATGTAAATCCCCTTAAAATATGGACCTACCTCTTCAAATTGTGAACTCACTAACAAAAGGTGATCACTTCATTATTCAAATATGTAGTTATTATACATTATACAATAGGCCATTTTTAAGCACAGATCTAGCATGTAGCCTTATTGAAAATAGTTAAAAGTTTGTTTCCAGAATTGTACCAGAATTAGATCTTACTTCCCTGAACTGCATTGCCTTTGCCTTCACCACAAAGAATGTAGATGTTGTTTTCTGTGTCGAGGGACTTAATTGCACCAAACTTCTGGGAGTACAAGTAATAGCCGAACTGAGAACTAACATTTGTCCTCTCCGAGCATTGCTCTGTCTCCATGGAGGCAGATATTTCTGTCTAAATCCACGTGATTTTTTTTTTTTTTAACTGCAAAGCACTGTAACAGGATTTTTTTTCACAGTAACAAAACCTCAGTTCTGTAACCAAATGGAGTCAGCCTGGTTTAATCAGGCTATCAGTCACCCTGCAGAAGCTAGAAAGGAGGCAAATAGTTTTTCCCCATCTCCTGCAAATGCACAGAATATGACATCAAAGTTTCTCAGTGTTGCAGTGGCTCTAATTTGGCACAGGACTTCCACCAGAATGTAGAAATGCTGGGCTCTGTTATTTTAACCCATTGCAAGTCATTTGTAAGCCATGCTAGGAAAAAGGGACCTTCTCAAAAATGCTGAAGGGTAGAGAGATCATTAGAACATGCTACCAGACTGCTAATCAATCAGGCATCAGTCAATATTAGTTGCAACAGGCTGGAGATTCAAAGGGCCTGCCAGTCTTTTAAGGCAAGCTCTCAAAGTGGCAAACACATGCCTTAATCTGTTTTTTTCACTCACTGCACATGAGCAAGACCAGCTGCTAGCTGAAATGCCCTAGTAAGCACCAGTCTTGGTGAAGGATCATCCATGGCTACAATTCTCTGAGCAACAGGAGAGCTGTGCACCACTGGCAATTGTACTTGGATTTCTTGAGCAGCTTTCCCATGTACTAAAAGTGGTCTTCTTTGCAGTAAATTATAGTTTGATTTTAAAGATGTTTTAGAGAGCAGCATGCCACGTAAGAGAGCTAATAGCGTTCAGAAAAAGCAGGAATGGAAGATTTTATTAGAATATCAGTGTTCACAATACTCTAGTGACACAAACTGAAACAATTCTAGGTTGGTGTCTAAAATAAAATAGGTTAACGGCAGGGGCTGCTTGTCTCATTAGCCTATCCTCAGGGCAAAACACTATCTGCCTTGTCGTTTAACCCACAGATATGCTGGGAGATCTTTTCAATATCATACCTTGTGTATTTTAAAGCATGATTAGTTACATTTCTACCCTGGTCCAGGGACTGCCAGTTTGTCTAAGTCAGATATTACTATGTTCTGGCATAATGATACTGAAAAGAAAGTGGAGTAATTTGCTGTTTCCTCAGAGTCTGAAAGTAGCTCTAACATTTTTGCACAGATAAATGCAAGAGTTTTATAGTTTGCTGAGGAAAGAAACCATCACAATCTGCTTTGGCAGCATGTTCACTGTGATTTCTTCAGTGAGTGAACACAGCAATGAGAGTGACAGGGTTGGGGTATTTCTGAGCCAAGCTGCGAAAGTCAGAAACAGGTTCAGCCCTGGTGGAATATCTTCTTTGTCTTTAATTATCATCTCTTTGTATATTCATAAAATCTACTGCCCATATGGCACGGTGTTAATATCTACCTTTATTTTTTTTTTTAATTTAACTCTTTCTCATGTGTTTGTTAATTGTTTTTCATCTCAACGTAAATGAGGTGAGAGCCTTGGCATGTTCCTTGTCTAGTTCAAAGAGAAAGGAATGGTTTACAATGGCTTTGTTTGCATGTTGCTTTGGAATCGCAGTCTGATGACTCTCATGGTGAAAATATTCAGACATGGAAATACTCCTGATTCTACAGCATTTCAGAATATTTCCCAACAAGTACTTAGGTCAATAGATGCTTCAGAAATTTAATTAGGTTAATAGGTCAAAACTATTTTGTATTAATGCACGTGTCGAACATCATTACTGTCCTCGTTTTCAATAGTACATTACTGAAGGAAGACATACAGATCTGTAGGTATGGAAATTAAGAACTTTGGGGGCATTAATGTTTTCCCAGGGAATTAGGTGAATATCCAGGCACTTTATAGAAAAACAGGTCAATAAATCACTTCAAAATTTTTCTCAAAGAATCTTATGGTAGCAGACATAGTCATAGCAAGTGAATATGAAGTAATTCAGACTATAGCTGAAGCCCAAAGAAAGTCTGTTGCAAGGTACACTTTAAGGAGCAAGTTACACTTCCTAACACTTTTTCACCTGCAATAATTTTTTTATGGCTTTTCCTGGTCTTGAACCAGAGGCACTACTGTGCCTGTATAAGATACAATTATCACAATGCTTGATTCATATGACATGTAAAGGACAAACAAGACAGTGGAAACCTCTTCCGTCAAGGATATTCTGCTTTGGTTTTCACATAATTGCTACTGGAGGAAGGGAGTTTTCACCATGAATGAACCAAAGGTGTAGGAATTAGGTTTTTAAAGCAAGCGTCTTCTTGCAAAAAAATATTTTGTTCCATGACTACAAAGTTAAGGACAGAAAGTTCTCATGAGTTCTAGTTCACAGCTGTGTGGTAAAATAAGACTATAATCTGCTTGTCAGATTGTCAACAGTCTATGAAAAAAACCTTTAAAATAAGCATAGTTCCCTTCTTTTCTTTACACCTGCTTTATGAACATTTTTTGCATTCAGATCTTGCTCATAAATACCTTACTTGTCTTTACATTAGCACAGCTTGTGTCATGACTGATTTTGGTTCAGCTAGCTGACAGCAAGGTCCCTGTCTCTTTGGATGTAAGAGTCCTTTAACTCAGGGTTGGAAATCATTCTCATGGTGCCCAAAGCCCTAGTACAGGGCAAGGAAAATGAGATGAGGAACTCGTATCTGCAGCTCGGTCAATCTGGGAGACTCAGGGCTGGACAGGGAAGGTGTCCTTGCTTGTGCCCAGGCACCAGGCAGCAGCCTGGATGTGGGCTGCCAAACTGGTAGTGGGTGCACTGTCAGAGCTAGGCTTCCCAAAGAGCATGAAGCAGCCAAGTAGTTTGATTAAATACTGAAGCTTGAGAGTTAAGGAGTCAGTTCTTTATTCTACCACAGTGCTCCTGTGCAACCATGCTAATAATACTAATTTTTTTCCTGGAATAAGAACTGGTTTAAAGGTAGGTCACACCGCAGACAGCAATACATTAGAGAGATAACTGAGCTAGCTTTAAACGGGAAGAATAATTAGAACCTATCATACTGTGAGCCTCTATACTAACATATCTGTATGGCTTCTGGTAGCCAGGCTAGCTTGGCTATCATTGTATTATACTGCAGTTTACATTATAGGCATGTCCTTTGTATGATAACATCTACCACAAATAAATCCCAACCCAAGTTGGGGCTTGTAATTAGGATTATTGAATAACTGCTGAGATAGACAAATATGGATTCTTGTATGTGCAACCAGTTCTTGTAATTTAGGCAACATTGCTTGGACCAGACAGTGACACCTCTACCCATGGCAGAGCCATGCTCCTTCTCACTGGTTTCAGTGATCCCACTTGTTTCAGACTGAGATACTGCTCAGCAGTTATGATGGTCATAGTTTGGCCAATTAAGCGAAACAACCAGGAACTTCTGAAAATGTAAATGAAATTTTAAATTTCCTACTGTTTTCTTCATTTGCTGTTGGGACATTTCATTTATCTGACTGTAACCAGGCATCTTTAGTGTGCTACAGATTTTGGGAGGTGTACACAGAACTGAATCGTGGAAGTCGCCTGGGGCAGAAATAGGGAAAGATAAAAGATGGGATTTTGAGAGCAATAAGGAACAAACAAGGACATAAATAAAATACAGTAGAGGGCTGGGGCTGTGGAACAGAAATATCCTTCCGCTTGATGAGCACTTAAATAGTTAACAATTGTGTCACTTCTATTTTCTTCATGTTTCACAATGGACAATCCAACTGAATGAACCAGTTTGTCTATATCTCTGCTACAGATAAAATTTCAGGCTCCCTGAAGATTCAGAAAAGAGTATTTTTATCAGCTTGTACCTGGTGCATGTTTTAAAAGATCACAGTGATGAACATGTGGTAGCTGTTTTTATTTTTTAAAGTTTTTTGATTCAACATCAAGGAGATGATTCTGCAGTCAGTGATAATTATGCAGAGAAAATCCTGGGGTTTCAGTTTTAAACATAAAACAGTGCAATAATCCCTATAGGATTGATGACTGCAAAAATCTAGGTTAACCAGACCCACTCATCCCAACTGGTACAAATTCTGTGATCTTAGGTTGTAGGCTTTCATGGTTTTATTTTCCAAAACCTGACATCTCTGCCTGTAGCTATCTCAAGTGGCTGATTCCTTTCAAGTGAATGATATGGACAAAGCTTTACTGCTCTATAACAAGTTGCCTAGAAACCATTTATACCATGGTTGAATCAGCTTCAATTTGGTCACTTTCATTACAAGATACAAGACTTTCAGGGAATAAGTAATCCCAGAAACGTAATCTTCTCATTTTTTTATTTGTGAGATCCTGTCAGTGTTGGAAGTGGCAAGGGAATCCACATACTGGTACTAAAGGACTTCTTCTAATGATACTACATGCGTTGTCAATCTCGTCATGTCTTCTCTTTTCTTGACCTCCTCATATAGTCATGCATGGAGAAGTTGAATCTAAAGGGGTTAAGAGGATTTTTGCAGGCCTTTACCTATCTCTGCCAACAACACATGCTTCATACTTGCTCTTGTCATCTAACAGCAAATCTGCCCAGTCATAAGGATAGACATGCTGGCCCATTTGTAAAGAAAATGTCATCTCATCTAGGCTCCCTTTTCCACAAAAGGCTTAACCAGGTGATCATCTGAGGTCCCTTCAAACCTGGGCTATTCTATGATTTTATGATTCTACGGTACTTCTCTTCCATTAGGCTTCAGCTATAAAGTCTTATTTCTCAGGTTTTGCTACTGTTGAGTTTTCATGCTCAACCTGTAAAAAATCCAGTGTTTCCACAGAGGGTGCCCAGTGTAGGCCACCTCCACTTTCACTTCTCAGTAAGGTCTGCTATTTGTAGCATCCACTGTCTTCTGACTGAAAATAATCTTTTTGGACTTAAGAAATGGTTATCAGGTCTTTTTTAATGTAGTGTGTCAACTGAGAATTTCACAATGGCCTTCTGGTATTCAAACACTGCTCTGCACAACATGGTAGTTTCAGCTTGTCTGTGTAGCTGCCTGATTTAGCTTCATGTTGAACAGCATCTCTGAATTTACACAGGACTGACAATCCCTGAGCACATTCTACTACTGATATATTTATGGTTTCAATGGTTCATCCCCCTTGTATGCCATATGCTGAAGAAGTCCATGCTATGTCACACACATAAAGAGGCAATGGTATTGTAGTCCTCTTGTGAATTTCACCACAAATAAATTTCTGATATTTATTTGGTATTCTATGCTACTGAACAATGTGTGCTCAGGCTGAAGTAGTTACAAGGTGCAATTATTTCAGCCTCTGAAGTCTTAGCAGCTAATGTTTTTCAAAACATACTTATCAGTCGCAATGAAACAGCATGATTGCTCCAAGATCCCTTTACGTTTTTAGAATTAACCTGGCCAACGTATTGAAACTCCACATCTGAGCCAGTCAGACTATCTTTATATTCAGTGGAGTGTAACAGACAAGTACCTCATGTCATCTAAAGTAGACATCTAAAATAGCCTCCTTAAGGCCCTGTTCTTTTCTATTAGATAAAAGACATTCAAGTGTGCCCAAGTCAGATGTGGAGTTACTTTCACTGTGTGCCACTCAATTTAAGGGGTTAAGGCAAAATAAAGGTTATGTAGTGACTTTTTAAGCATTTGTGGTGTGGAAAATAAAAATGCAGAGGATGTTAATAGAATAGTTTTATCCTGGCAATGTATTAAGTTTGGAGAACATAAAGGTTATAAATTAGGGCTGTTTCTTAATATATGTGAATGATGGACAGAAGGGATGAACAACAATGGGACAAAATGTTCAGATGACACAACATCACTTAGAGTAACCAGCACATGCAAAGATAAACAGATTACAGAACCATGAAAATCTAAATGAGGGGGTATCCTAAGAAAAGTCAGGTAAGTGTCAACAATGGACAAAGAATGAAATAATATATAAGAACAAATAAAGAATAGGAAAGGCAAATATCCTAACAAGTTATATCAGGTCATTATACAAACTAGTAGTACATCCTCAATGGGAACATTGTATTCAGCTCTAGTTATCCTATTTTAAAGCAAAGACAGTAGGTAGAGAGAAGGTTTACTGAGAACTGATTGCTATTATTAGAGTCATTAGAGAACTATTTAAGAAGATTCTGAAAAAAATGTGCCAGGCTGTTCTAGAATAAGCAAAAATGAGAGTCAAGTCACAAAAATAGTAAGTAGTAAGAGGTAGTGGTTTTTGCTAGTTGGCTCACATTTCATTCATGCTCCTAGGCAATACATACAAATATTCACAGAATAAGGAACTGTGGATAATGGAAAAATAGGGTTGTGAGGAGACCATCATATCCTCCCCCTGCCCTGACAGAGGATGTAACATGCCTAAACAGTACATCAGTGTTTGGTTTACATAATATGAAAAAAACACTAACTGGGATTGCATAAATTTCTGCACTTGCAATATATATTGCTTAAGAATCTCAGTTACAAAGTCATGTCTATTATATAACCAAAATCTTCTTTACAGAAAATAGTCCCAGTTTATGAACCTATTTATATTGGACATGAAGAAGAAGTCATTTTAGTATTTTTGTAACAAACTTTTACACATTGAAACGCTGCTACCATGTCTTTGTCTGTTTTCTCCTAGACTAAACAAACCAAATTCTTTCAATCCTTCTTCATACACCATGCTTTCTAAACCTCTAATCACTCTTGTCACTCTCTCCTGGACAACCTCCAAGCACAGTTTTTCTTAAAGCATGGTGCCCAAAACTGGATAAAGTATTCCACCAGCAGTAGATAGGCCATAATAATTACCTCCCAAATCTCCCATCCAACGATCCTGTTTCCGCATCTTAGATTAAGATTTTCTCTGTTTTAAACAACAGTACATTTCTGCCTCACATTCAGTCTGTGGTGCTGAAGAGATTTTCTGCAGTACAGCATTCTTTCTACCTACTGTCCATTTTGCATTTGTGTATTTAAAAGAGGATACATTTAGATTAGATATATGGAATAAATTCTTTACTGTGAAGGTGGTGAGACACTGGAACATGTTGCCCCAGGAAGATGTGGATGCCCTATCCCTTGCAGTGTTCAAGGCCAGGTTGGACAGGGCTTTGAGCAACCTGGTCTAGTAGAAGGTGTCCCTGCCTGTGACAGGGGGTTTAGAACTAGATGATCTTTAAGGACCCTTCAGTTTTGTAACTGTGCTTTCCAGTTCTTAATCCAGGTCATAAAAATATATTGCATATGTTTCATTTTGACTCCTAGTTTTATAGAGTGCTATTGATATATTCTCTTTGAGAATTGCTTTTCAACCAGTTTTTCTTCTACTATGTAATTATTTAATCTAGTTAATATTCTCTTTATTTTCTTGGGAGTGTCATATGACAGCATTAAAATATTTACAAACATCAAGATAAGTTATTGTGATCTCTTCCAGCTTATTCCAATTACTCTGACAAAGAGAGAAAACAGATAGGGTTGAGATAATTTTGTCTGGACAAAGCCATGTTTATGTGCATACAGATTATTGGCTAATAATAGGATCAATATAAAAAAAATAAGCCTACAGTGTCCTTTGTTCTTTTGTTTTTTTTATATATATATATATAAGTCAAGTATTCTGTTTTCCTGTCCTTGGCCTTGTGAGTCCCCTCCATATTGTATGACTTCCTAATCATAATAACTTTTCTCTTCCCCTCCCATTAGCATTGTGTCCTTTGTTGGTTTTTTTTTCGTTTTTCACTTTTTGATTGCATTAAAGATTTCCAGATGTAGCAATGTTGGTTCTGCATTGCTTATGGTTCACAATAGTTTACTGCTATGCCTTTATTCTTGTCTCTTTTAAGCATGGCCTGCTCTTCAGAACTTCATTTTTCTTCTCAGAATTCTCTCCCAACAGACTTACCTAGCCATAGTTTACTGACATTTTCCTCTCAAAGTTTATTGTGATTACTTTCATCTTCTTCCTTTGGCTAGAATCAGGAACTTTCCATTTCATGAGCCTTCTTTCCACAAATTTGTCAAAGAAGTCCCTCCCAAGTAAATCAAACCTAACTGATTACATCCAATTTCTTCTTTTTTCTTCCGAAATAAAAGCTCTTTCCCTCAAACCAATCCAGAACAGAAAGAATAATACAAAGAATAGGAATTGACTGATCTGTTTCAGCCTTTTTTTACAGTATAAAAGAAAGAAAAAAACCCCAGTGATATTGAAATTTGGTAAGTTTCAAATTAATGAAAAGATGTTTTAACCCCCACAAAAAGCACTTTGTGGAACTCATTGCTGCTAGATACCCTAAAAACAAGGAGTCAAGTTCACATGAGGATTGGATTTAAAAAATATTAGTGATGTAAAATTTTATGCTTTAGGGAAAAATCCAGCCATTGTAATGTCTTAGACTGGGTCCCCTGAAAACATCGTTTCTTTTTTCCCCTTTTTTGCACTTTTCCCTGAAATATCTGGGGTTAGCCACTGTCAAGATAAGAAAAGTGGACTCCTAATCTGATCCAGTTCTTTTACTTCTACAGATAATCTTGGCATTTAGCTTGTCTGCAAATTCTTTCTAATCTAAACACCAGTAAGTTAAATGCAAACCATAAATATAAAACCATTGGCAGGCCAAAAAAGATTTTGACGAACAGCTTGCTAATGACATAAAAACTAACAGCAAAGCCATCTTCAGACATCAAGAAACCAGAAGTGTGCCAGAGTGTCTTTAGAGCTGACAAATGAAGATACAAAATGGGAGCTCAATGAAAATTAAGCTTCAGCAGTGAAAAAACTTGGAATTCCTTGCATTAATGTTCACTCTCCAGGGGCAGAGAAGAAGTCCAACTCTGGAGTCTTTCTTTGAAGGGGAAAAGTTTGAAGAACTGTCCCAAACAAAAGTGTAAACTGAAGAGGTTTTAGAGCCTGTGGAGAAAATGAACAGTAACAAATCTCTAGGAGCAGACAGTACGTCACCCAAGAGCTCTAAAAGATCTCAGTATGTTGCTGAACCATGGTCTGGTACTGACTGCTTAACTCTGGTTCCACTAGGGCAGCATGGGAGGAGGAAAACATAGTATCAGTTTCTAGAAAGGCCTCCAGCAGAGACCCTTGGCACTATAGAGCAGTTAGTCTCATTTCTGTATTGGGAAAGCTGGCAGGAACATACAAGTAGGTTAATCACTGTATGTGAAGGAGCAGAAAGAAAGAATCATACTCTGGCAGTAGATGAAGGTTACAAGAAGGTACCCACACATCTCTGTCCTGATACAAGTGGATTTCAGTGAATCCAAAATAAAATATATCAGGAAAATAATACTAAATGTAAATTAAATTGTGGTAATAGAATATTAGATAGCTGTTCCTCTTCAAAAGCAGATTCTGGAGATACCGGGTTTTGGTTTTTTTTTAAACCTCGGATCACGGCTGTAGTGCAACCACTAGGTGCTGATGGCATGTTAAGGAGCTGTTGAATGGGCTCTCTCTCAGGAAATCCCTAATCTATGGTAAGAGTGGCAGGATATACCATAAATTCTGTTCTGTCCTTGTCCTAGGTTTCTTTGATTGGCTTGGTGGAGAGAGGGGGGAGGGTTGAGCCTGCTACTGGCAACTACTGGGCATCAAGACAGCAGGCTAGATGGATGTTTCATCATCTCCAGTACAAACATGCTGATGTTCACATGAATTATCACAGGCCAGTTCTGAATTCACACTGAAGAAGCATCTACCCAATTCCTCAAATCATACAGTGATGCATTCCCCTCTGGAGCCTTTTCTGTTTCTGGCTGAACATTTCTTGAGTTACCTGAGAATTTATGGCCAGATTCTTAAAACTACACGTAAACACATTTTTTAATCAGCTAATACACCAAATAAATCCATGTTTAGGCACCTAAAACTACAGATAAAAACATGCTTAGGTGCCTAAATACCTTTAAAATACGGCCCTGCACATCTTTGAAGATGATGCCAAGACTTCTGTGGACATCATTAACATAGGGTTGAACTTCAAACATATTTAGCAGGATTCAGATAATGTACACAGCCCATCTTGGCACAAGCTCCTCTTAAAGGTCAAGAACTAAAAAAGGAAATTCTCCTACAAAGATGAAGTGTACAAAGAATCTTTTGGGAAATAGAAAGACAGTTCTGGGCCCCCCTTTATCTTGATGAATACCATAAGGGTAATGAAAAACAAGGAGAAACAGATAAGAGAACAGAGATAAGAAAACAGATAAGAAAAGAAACCTTTTTAAAGAAAGTTTTTAACATTAAATGCTATTAGAAAGCAATATGACAACTTGGGAAGTGAAAAGAATATAAGAAGTTTCAAAAAGAGCATTTTGGATTTTTTTTTAACATGATAGAAACACCTGAAAAAATGCTTACATATATGAACTAGCTTTAACCTGCACAGGAGGCACTTTACGAAAGAAAACTCAGAGAGCTATCCCTTTTCAGGCAAAAAATAACACAGAAGACAAGAAATAAAATGTTATCAATAATCTCTTGAAGATTTAAATTGAAACAAACTTTGAGAAAAAAAAATTGATATGCCCAAATTCTGTCCTATTTATTTCAAGACACATACCTTTTTGTAACAGGGTATCAATACTGAGGCATATTTCAATTAATTTGTTTGCAGTGAATACTAATTTATGACAGGAGAAGTTCCATTGTCTGCCCGGGACCCGGTTTCACTATGCATTATGAAAAAGGATTACATCTTTTGCTGCAGACTATGGTATTCTGGCACTAATTTTACTAATTAATCTCTGACTTTGGTCTTGAGCCAGGATCATTGGTGACCAAATGACTTTTAGAAATCCTTCTGCTCTCTACATCTCACTGTGAAATTGTTCTGACGGATATATATGGCATTCAAATAATTCCATGCCTATGCCCCTAAAATCTGTAGCAAATTTACTTTTTTAAAATTTCAGTAATAGCTTTCTACAGATATTAACTATTTTTCCAGTGAACTAATTCTGATCTGTCTGTGTCTGTGTTCTGTCGCTTTTGACTTGCACTTTTTGTTACTATATATGATGGTGCAAAACACGTCCTACTGTACTGAAGTAGAAACATTCCTCATGCAAACTATGGAGGTGCAAACCAATTCACACAGTGTTCAGCCAATAAAACATTGAGGTTTAGGTGCTGTTCAAGATGATGGCCATTTTTCTTATGTTAACAGTCAGCAAATACATTTATTTCTCCAGAAAAAGCTCTAATGATGGGAAATATCCTGATAAAATGGACTAAAACAACATCAGGAGGAGCAAAGGTGGTAGCAACTCTCTGTAAATCTTAATTTACTAATAAACCCTAATAACCTGAAGGATTTGTACAAGTGAGGTCAGGAGCAATCACAGTATGCAGTTGTGGTTAACATAGTCCATCATTTCCACAGCTACACTAGTTTATATATTTGACTGACTAAATGCAATCTTGCTGCTATGACTTTCCTGATATCCAAGCTGATTTTTATTTTGCATTTTATTGATGTTAAGACAGGTACTTAACTGAACTTAGGTAGTGATTATCAGTTCCATGTTATTATACTGAGCAAAATAAATGGTGATAATTGTAATGGACTTTTGATGTTATTTTACTTATCAATTACACCATTTTGGTAGTTTTCTACGTCTGTAAATGTGACACTACGTATGTTGTGGAAGGGTTAATTAAAGAGGAAAAGAGAACTTAGAATAATATATAATCCCTGAAACATGTGCAGCAAAAAAAAAAAATACATAAACTATCTCTGACATTTCTTTAACTTAGTCATATATTCAGATAAAATTTGTTCATATTCATTTTAAATTTATAATAAAAGACTTAATTCCTTTGTCTCTTTATCAACATTGATTTTATTAAACTCAGTTTTCAAAAATATTTGTTAAATAGTCAACAGTTATCATAAGGTTATGAAAATGAGAAACAAACACAATGTTTTCTTATATCCCAAACTGGAAAATAGTGCATTATCTCAGAGCCCACCCCTGCTAAATGCTTTCCTTGAGTTCCTCTCTTTTTTTCCAATTTTGTTATATAATATAATTAAGAGGAGCACTGGAATTGAAATATAGTGTTTATTTATAAAGACTGACTGGTCTCAGGAGAGTACCTCAACATATTTTGTGCTTTAATACTTGGGTGAAATTCATTCTTGGCTTAACTCTTGGTAGATACACCCGGGGATGAGTTTGGTCCTTTCATTTTGAAGAAATACATTGCACTGATTTATCCCTCTTTTATTCAGCTTGGCATCTTCCAAGACTTAGAAAGATGTAGGAATACTATTGACTATCACTTTAAATCCCATTCCACTCAAAAATCCTTTGAGTAAAGTAAGGCAACTAAATTTAAAGTTTAAAATAAGACAATCCTTGCAATAAAAATCAGTCACTTATCAGTATACTTCCATGCAGCTCATTCGGAATTCAGAATTTGGAACACAAATTTAGAATATTGAACATGGCATTATTCATTACCTGGCACACACTCATTCAAGGCAGTTAGCCAAACAAGCTATCTCTCTACTTACAGGTGAAACAACGTTTTTGAGAATCTTAAAAATTTGAAAACATTCATAAATCAAAATATGAGGGTTTCTAAGAAGGAAGCTAACATCATGCCAATTTTAAGTATACTGGATAGAAAAACAAGTCAGCAGTTTAAAAGGCTTCTCTGACAGACACTTCCACTTATTCAGACAATATCAATTAGTGGCTGTAGAGCGGACTTACTGATGATGATATTTCAATTGGTGTGTTTTCCAGATGCAAAGAGACCTTATTTTTCCTCTCTTTGTTCTAGACTGCATCAAAAAGAACAATTAATATTGAGGCTTAGGACATGAATTGGATTAAAGAACAGGTGCTTAAAAATAGGTTTGAAAACCTGTCAGGTCCAGAAAATTTTCCAGTGGTCATCACTACCCCTCGCAGTGATTTTTTCCTACCAGCAAGCTATATTTCTCTTTTCCATGGCTGTACACTGAGAAGCTCGTGACAGGACTGCAGTGGTGGGAACGGCTTGTGGGAAGTGGCCCAGATGAAGACAGAGGGGTGGCCCCAGCCACCTAACCTGCTCTGGGGGGAATGGGCAGCCTGTCAGCCCACACTCCTGCACCTTAGCCATTGCAGTCCTTCCAGCCCATTGACCCTTTCTTGTCTTTGCACTTGCAGCCCATAAGTGCTGTTTCCCAAGGTAGTAGATGGAAGCTAGCACTTGTCATGGGTCCAGGAGGAGCATTGCCATCTGATAAGCTGCTGTAGACCCAGAACTGTATTCTCTCTCCATTGCCTCCTCACAGCACCACAGAGTTTTGGAAAAAGGAGAAAGACTTGGGAATTTGAGATGAACATTTACTTTGTCCCAACAGTGACTGATGAATGAAAGAAATAAAGCCCAAATGGGACTTACTACCAGTCAGTTGTGATTTCCAGGGTGGCCTCAGACCCATGCAGGCAAGAAGACCCAAAACTAAGCTGTCAAGTAGCCCAGTGACCCTTGATTAAACTCCCTTCAATGTCTGCTATGCAATAAACAAAGGCAGGTTAAATTAATGGCTCTGAGGCATCGTTTTGCTACAGTGTCTGTGTTCACCTGCATTGTCTTACCAGCAGATTAGTCCTGGCTTAGAGTAAGAGAGACATCCAGGCTAATTTGGACAATTGTTGTTCTTGGAAGAAGGAATACAAGAAGTACTGTTCAGCTCTTCATTTCTGCCACTATAGCTAAATTTGGTTTAGACTATGCTGAAACTGCCACTTTATTCATAATGTCCACGATTCCCAAAACTTTGAGTAATTCAGCATGAATAATTATACTAGCATGGTGTTTTGGCATTCACCTTTCAACCTTTGACATTCCTTTCTTGGGCTAAGGAGACTTAAGAAATATCAGCCATCCATCAGGAATCCAGATCAACCGTACCAGGCTTAGATAATTAGAGCAACCGCATGAGGTTTAGATAATCAGTTACACCCTGTATTAAATGATTGGCTCACATCAGTCCTTCAAAAAGATATTGATTGTAATAACTTTTTGAGAAAGTCAAAAGCAAACACTTGTGACTAAAATATATCTACATGAACATTATATTCAGTTTATGATACAGTAACAACAACAAGATCCAGAATAAAAAGTCCAAAATTCATGGGAAAAAATAATTCATAACAAAGAATTTAATCACATCTACAAATATTATTCTGTCTGCTTGGAATCCTCTGGAGTTTCAGCTGGATTAGTTCTCCTTCACTTCCTGTCCTAAACATTTGTTTTATGTTTCTGTCTCCTGTTAAACAGAAATTGCCTTTCACTTCAATGGATGCCAGCATTTCAGTGATTCATGAAAAGTTTCACGTATGTACCCTACATAAAGTTACACAAAAGCTTAATGATAGATAAATGGGGAAGTACTTGGTATGTTCATTAGTATATAGAAAAAAGGTCAACCTGTACTGTGCAATGTTTATAACCTGGTTTAGGTTCATATCTGTAGAAATGGGTATAGCTGCTGTAATTTCAATAGAGCTAGACTAATATATACCCTTCTATACATAGAACATGAAATTTATGTAAGTCTTTCAATTCAAAAGGATCCTAAAGTGCTTTGTATTTTAGTAAAAATCTCTTATCTGTATTATAGCTGGGTGAATAGTACTTAAGGAATACATTATCTGAGAAATTTTACCATTTCTCATCAAATAATATATTTAACAAGTAGTTTTATGAGGTGTTAGAGTAATTCTATGTGTAGCTGAATGCTACACATACTTGAAAAAAGAATTCAATCAACAATGGTAATATTTATCAAAAGTGTGTTCAATTATTCCTTAAAAAATATTACTTGCTTCAATCAATATAGGAAATACTAATACAGCTCTAATACTGTCCACCTTGCAATTTTAGTCAGCACTTTTTTTTTCCCCAGTAGAAAAACATCTGAATGGTGTCCTATCCTCATTTTATAGACCTGAGATTTGAAATACAGACCTTGACTCAGATTATTTTCAGGTACACAAAGAAAGAATAAGTCCCTTCTAGGAACTTTTACCTGCTTACAATTGATAAGTGCCAGTAAGTAGAATGTATGGCTTAGACACCTAAGCAGAACCAGTTGAAAAGAAGCGCTGACAAAAGGTGGGTGCTCCATACCCTGCTGGTCCTTCCCTCCCTCAGAGCTCCTCTGGGCTGCCTTTGTCCACTCAGGCTGCACAGCCTGGCTCTCTTCCTTTCCTATGCCTCATCCCACTTTTTCTTTTAAACTAATGTAGCTTCTACTGTCACAGCCTACCTCTTGTAAAATATCATGGTGAATAGTCCCTCAAACAAGAAAATAGCAGACCTCTTTTAATGCCCAGCTCACTTTGATGGGGTTTAAACATGTTCCCCACTGGCATGAAAGTAGAATAGGTGGCTTGGGAAAGGTGGGGTTGAATTTTAGGCACTGCTTAAGGGCCATTTCTGTATTTAAAACTGAGCAAACTATAGAATTAAATCCTGAATCAGGTCTCAGAAGACAGTCTTCTCTCTTCTCTGCTCTCCCTTCTTCCCTTCATTCCCTCTCTCTCTCTGACCAGAGAAGTCATGTTTTACTTTACTTTGTTCATCTTCTGCACCCTCAACAGTAGGCTAGGAGGTCAAATCTAGTCCTACAGTTATGTACTGATTTCTTGCCCACTTGCTGATTCAGTCACTGTATATCTAAATAACAATGTACCTCTGATACAGACATGTCTTTTTTATGAGGAGCAGTAATAGTGCCTTGTAAGTTACTATTAGGGGTACTATGACTGTTACAAAAGCCTTCATAGTGTCTTATCCTGGACAGATACTAACAGCTTAAAACACAAGGATATATTCAGTGTTTTAAAAATTGTGATCTACCATGATCTTACCCAATTTTCTCTTATTGGGACTATTCTGCATACATTTAAATAATGATCAGATCTTCCTTCAGCTTTATCTTTTCACAGTGCTCATGCAGCCAGAATGATATCAACGTATTAAAATTCAAGAGTTATTCTTCTTTAAACCAATTTTTCTTTTTCTGAAAGTGTATGGTTTAATTCCATGTAAATTAATTTCACTCAGGAAAGTATTTTTTCACTTCAAGTATCTGTTAAATGCTTCTTTTTACACCCAACCTGCTGGTAAAAAAAAAATTAGAAAGCAAACAAATGAGATGATTTGCAGTGAAGAGACAGGATGCCAAAAGAGCATAGTATATAATTGGAAGAGCACAGAAGAATGTTTAAAATAAGTTCAAGAACAGCGATAATGCTAAAGGTGATGTTATCTGCTGGACAGAAGAAGCCATTAACATATACCAGAGTGTTTTCAATCACTTAATCAGAAAACCCTTTTCCTGAGCACTGTTTCTTGTCCATGTGCCATGAACAAACATAAATATTTTGGATTTCCTGCATCCTTCACTCTGATAATGGGCTCTTAACTGTAAGGCCTTGCCACCTCAAAGAAAGAGCTAAAAACAAATGATAAAACATGAACCATAGAAATGATTTCTAGACCAGAGTTAAGGAATTCAACTGCATGTTCGAAATAGCTTTTGCACTATGCTGTTAGTCCTAATTTCACATGAATGTAATTTAAAATGAGAGACAAGGAGAAAAAGGCAGTGGATGAGGATGAAACTGCTCCTAGTGAGTTAAAATGACTAAATTATCACTGACTGCAGTTGTATATGTGCAGCAACAGAAACAAGAGCCTAACTGTTCTATTTTTATAGCAAATACCAAATTCTAGTTTTCAATGAAATCACATTTGATTTCATAGAAATACAATTAGAGAAAGACAATCTTTTTCTTTTTTTTCCCTCTTCATACACATTCTATATGTGAGGGAAATATTCAAGAGCTCAGATGTGTAGTTATTCTAGCAGAGATTTCTGAGAGGACTTCAGAATGTCATTGTCTCTGCTGCTGGAGTTTTTTCCACCAGTTTCTGATGATACAAGGAGCAAATTTAGGTGACACAAACTCTTCCATAGAAACAATGACATGTTGATTTCTATAACTGTGTATCTCCATCAATACTTCTCACATATGTGCTGCACATATTCACTCTTCTTCATTACAGCTGAATGGCAATCAAGTATCCTGCCCCATGCTTACAGCACTGCAATAATGCATCCAAATATTGCATCAGGAAAAGGCAGGACAGCATTCATTCTATAATGGTCCCAGTATATTATCAGAAACATCCCAAGTTTGGCAACAGCAGTATGGCTTCAGGAGCAGGTTTCAGATAATTCTGACACCACTGATGCAATGTTTTCCTTGGTCCAAATGAGCTGTATCAGTCATTTGAATAACAATGAACTAGAAACTGCACAGTTTGTTTCAACAAATAAATCAAAGCAGAATACTTGGGCATCAGGTGAAACTAACTTTAAGTGATCATTACATGGAAAAAAAATAGATCCACTTTAAAATGGTTTTGTACTGCTTCAAATGACCAGGAGACAAATTTGTTTGCTATGTTACAACACATAAAGAAATCACACACTACATAGCAGATTGATCACTAGTCAAGATTTAACTTCCTAGAAGTTCTATAAAAATAAATAGTGCCAAATAGTCAGCTGGTGTAAACAGCAGCACCTCACTGAACAATACCAATTTGCATCAGGTGAGGATCTGGCTGTTAAATTAGTTCAGGAACTTCAATGTGGTAATTTGCATGGTTTGAAAGTATACAGTTTTAGACAAAAGTTGTTTTCAATTCTGAATTAGACTGCAAAAATATAAAACGTATATAAATAGAAAAACAAAAAAAGGGTAATGCTGGCAGTGAACCAAGTCACAGAAAATAATTACTCAGTTCCATTAAAATATTTGGAAACCCTATATCATTAAATAATTGTGCACAACCTGCTTTTTCTCAGATACCATGAGATAATTATCAGTTTTATACTTAGGTATAGGAGGTCATGAGTGATTTTTATTGTCATCACAGAATGTATTTATACGCTCACACTTGTATTCCAAGTAAAAACAAACAAAACCTTGAATACATGCAGAACACAGAATGCAGAATTGAGTCAATTCAGTGCTTTCTGTCTATGTTTCCTTTCTGTGTGTGAGTAGCAACAGGAAAATAAACGTGAGCTTCAGATTTATGATGTTTTCCACTTGTTTGTCTTACAGGTGATATGCACATTTTATAATATAAGGATGATTTTTTTTCTTTTTTTCCTGGGAAAAATGCTAAGGAAATCTGATGGCTCATTAGAGGAACTGTTTTCTCATCATGAACATTTCCTCTCATTACTGAGAAAACTGCTACTAATCAAGCATATTTCTGAAGTACTACAAAAGGATTTGGCATTAAATTTCAAGATAATGGTTGTTAAGTGCAGCTTGTTTCATTCTTAGCCTTCATTTTACTCTGTTACTGCTTTATTCTTTTTCTGTACACTGGAAAATGTGCTGCATTGTTTGTTATGGAGTGTGGGACATAAATATGAATCAAACCTGTTTACAGACAATTTTGATTTGGGGGGAGGAATTACTTCTTAAACAATCAGACTTTAGTGCTATGGAAATGAACAGAATGCAAAGTTGGTTTGGTTTTCGTTTTAAAAAATGTTGGTTGAATCACATCAAAATCTCAAGACAATTCCAAGATGAACTGACTCTGAGAGTAAATGACCTCTTCATCTCAGTGATAAAGTTCCAGCCAAAATATTCTCTCGGCCTGAGACGTGATTCATTAGAAATATGTGCATGGTGTGGAGCTCTACTTTCTATCTGGCAGAGTCCAGCCTGCAGACTGATAAGAAGCAAATGCAAATGTCCTGATAAGAACTGAATGCAAATATTTATGATATGATATTCCCTGGGAATTATGTGCAGATAAAACAAAGTGTATTATTTTCCCACTTCTCTTTCAGGTTTGCCAAAATGCCCTTTTTCGCTTTCGGAATTTGCATTTCTTCAAAATTGATTCGGCTTGCGTATTATGTTAAGCTATTTGTTTGCTAAGGATGGTAATTAGTTACTGTAATTACAGCAATGACAGTTGCTAAATTGTTTTTAAAGCATTACAGTGAGCCTGTGCCAGAAGATTGCAGTATTTTTTTGGATTTAAGCGGAGGCTGGAAAAACTCCCACTCTAAGGCCAGCATGGGATTTTCAACTACAAAGCTGCTTTTCCTGATTGAAATATTTTTTTAAGAAATCATTAATTTGCATTGATTGTAAGTACTAACTTTAAATTTTGGTTTATTCACAGATCACAGAAATATTAGTGATAGTGGGCCCTGTGGGAAAGGAGATACAAGGGGGACTCCCATCGTAAATACAAGTGAAAGCTGATAGGAGAGGAAAAATGGTATAACTGTTACTCTGAGCCTGTTAATTAAACTCTTTAGCCTGTTTTTTAGATAAATTAAAAACAATTTAAAAATGGCTGATTGAAAGTCATTCCTGAACTTTTCTGAGGTGCTCAGAGCTAAGTAGGAAACTCAGAAACAACTATATTTACCAAGTCCTTACTGTATAGTACATTCTGAAAAAGAGAAGAGCAGAAAAAGGGAATAGACATCTCTTCCAAATAAACTCACAAAATCACTTGCAAATAAAGGTGGTTTTCTGTGGTGGCTTGCAACTGTAGTCACTGGTTTTTCATTCTTATTTACAGACTAACACTGGACACTTTTATTCGGAATATGTTCAGGGAGAATATTTGGTGATAAACCCAGCAAGTTCCAAGTTTCATCCTTTCCTACTTCCCCCTAGCATTTCCTCCAAAGGATGCATTGTCACAGCAGGAAGAGTGTGCAGCTCAGCAGTGGAAGAGCCCCAGGCATCATAGCATGAGCTCTTCCTCTTCCAAGACATGTGGTCTCGGGAGATTAGCTGGTGTGTGTGTGTGGGAACCCTAAGGCTTTCACCCATCTCTTCATTCTGTTCCTCCTTCCACTCCACCCCCGTATAATCTCATTCCCCACAGTTTATAGGAATAGACATAATCACTGCACTTTTCTTTCTTCAGAGAAAAGGCAGCTTCCTTTCAGGCTACAGTTCTGCTCTGTAACTAGGAAGCAGAACACTGGCAACCTACCTTCCATCACCTTCGTCCCTCTCTTGGATGCCAATTCACCTAGAGCCCTAATGCTTGAAGAGCGGGGATTTATCTGAAGATTCCTCTCACCCCCAAACCCAGCCTTTCTTGGCTGGTCCTCACCATCAGTCTTGTTTCATTTTCTTCCCAGTCCCATTTTACCTTTTAATCACTCCTACCCTTCCACTGCAGATGACCACTGTAAAACACCCACAAGCAGCACACACTGCTGCATTTGTGTGCGTGTGGAGTGTGCTCTTCTACTGAGTGTGCTGTCACTGTATTTAAACAGACAGCACTGTATGAAAGCAAAATTTTCTCCATGGCTTATGTTTTCATTTTGACATAGAGTCAGTCTATCATAGGTTCATTGTGCTTTGCAATATCATTTATCTAGTCTCTAGTTAGTTGATGTTTCCAGCTGGTTAAATAAATATCCAGTTCTTGCCCCAGAACTCCAGCTTGAATCAGCTATTGTCCTCATGCTTACACAAGATTTCATTATTCTGATGATATAGAAGTCTTACATTTATTCTGAGGAAAAAAAAATGGAAGAAAGATTCTGTGCTGTATTGTACTCATGAAGTAGCTAAAGATCCAGAGAAATGCAAGTGCCATGATATCACCAGATCATTCAACACAGGGGAATCTTGCTGTTTCTAATCATGAGGGAATAGCATGCTAACAGCTCGTGAGAAACACATGGTGTGACATTCTGAGGTCACTTTTCTATCCCCTATATAAACTTAAAATAGTGGATTTTGACTAAGCAATACTGGATCAAAGAACAACTTCAGGAAACATAAGTTAAGATTCAAATATCAGCTAAGAAGTGATTGCTTAGCTACAGAAAGAAAAACGTCTCTCCTGAAGTGAGAGAGTTTTCTTGTCCTGAGTTTCAAAGGCTTATTCTTTGCAAAGTTTATTGGCTTATATTTGGATTATGCTCTTCACTTTGAAACTCCTACCAAGGATTTACTTCCAAGGCCCTACGCTAGTTACATATACAGTATATCAGGATATAACAGCCCCATCTGCCAGTAAGCAGATTTGTATCTAATTTATACTTGTATTTGCATGATAGTGTTTTTAGAGAAGGATGAGAGCATTATTTTGGATCATAATTTATATGCATTTTCATTTTAAAATGGAAAATAAGTTGATAGTGTAAGCATGTACGGCATGTCATAGACATTCTCAGAATGTCTATTAAAAGAGTTATGAGAGATTAATGTAAAATCCCTAATTACTCATTAGGCTTTGCAACAATTCAGAACTATTGATAAATCATTTATTAGCACATCTGGTAAACATTTAGTACCATTTATTGGCCATATAAGTCAACATATAAGTTCTAATCAAGTGAATGAGGACTGTTTATACATTGTCATGATTGTTGCAGAAAGTGAATTGCTAGCTACATTGGGTTTCCGAGAGCAACACAGTAGCAGAATATATTTATATTTAACTTACATAATAAAATAGTATATATATATTTGATTACTACAAGAGTAAGCATGAGTGTAAAATGAAATTCTGACTCTACAATAACTTTCTTTTGTTTCGTGTGTGTGTATATATATAATGGTATCATTTGCATTATGCATGCAGAGCCATAAACTGTACTACTGGTGAGTTTAGCAGACATCGTATAGCTAGATGCATAGTTAGATGCATGTGAAAATATGCAATGTAAAGCACACAAAAGTGATATGCTTATTTGCATATACACACAAAAGATAGCAAGCTGCTTCTTGAAATCACAACCAAAGCTGTGGAAACATGCATTTGTCCAACTCAGAGGTTAGCACAGCAGGTTATAAAGGACATATCCAGGTTATATATTGCCAGCTTTATTTTATAGTAAAATTAGTTTTGCAAAACACTGGGGTAACAGGTCAGTGGCTACTTTATTTGTTCCTGAGTTACAGGAGAGTGACTGTGTCAGGGGAGAGTCCTGGAGGGAGGGGGATATTGCACTGTCTCAGCAGCTGGGGGGCTCTCAGGAAAGCTGCTTCTGAAATCCAGCCTAGGCAGGAATCCAAAAAGTAGGGAGTCATAGAAAGGATGTTGAAGACTGCAGGTCAGGATGGGCTGCTGGAAAGAGCAGAAAGGGGAGAAATGCACAGCTAGGGTTTTGAGGTGCTGGAAAGAAAAAAAAGCCCGGGGATTAAAGAGGATTGTGTGAAACTGATGCAATCCAGATTATAGTTTCTGCGTTGCCTGAACCAAGTGGGGAAGCAAACATGGACCTGGGAGGACTCAGGTGGTTGCAAGAAAGGGCATTCTTCCCTCCTTGTTACTTCTGTGCGCTCTGACCTCATAACTTTGCTTTTTCTCTGTATGAGAATTTTGTAATTACCCTGATTTAGATTACACTAAAACGTGGTATTTGGGATTAAAAGGCTGTTTTGTGTGGGGGTTGTAACTTGCAGTGTATAAAATGTAGGCAGGTGCTCCTCAAAGGCCTAAGTCAGGATTCTGTCGCACTCCGTAATTGTTGTTTTGTTTAAGTTGGGTTCGTTTTTTGTTATTTTCCTAAAGCCCTCAGCTCTTGGAATCAAAAAATAACAGAAATACATTCATTAAAAAGGAGTTCACAGACCATGCAGAGGATAAGGAAATCTTGAAATGCACCCAACTGAAACCAAAAACCTCAGGAAAAAAAAAAAAAAGAGAGATCAAAAATGGGGAGGAAAAAAAAACCAATGCTAAACTGTATCTTTTAAAATATCTTGTTATTTTTAAACTAGTCTCGGGCTTTTGCAAACTTGAGGTTGATAATGCCTTAACTGTTTTACATCTGTTCTATCAAGGGACTGTGAATACAGAGCATCACAATACATTAAGAGGTAGTTTTACACTCCCTGAATAATAAAGCAAATGATTAAATAGATTTCTCTGATGCGAAGCATTGTTTAAGGTGCTGTCTTCCTGTGTACATCCTGGCAAATGATAGGGATTAAAATCCCACACAGCATTTAATTAACACTAGTGCTTTGGCTACAATAAAAGTTGAACAGATAGATACAATGCTTAGAATTGGATGTTTATTTTCTAGCTTGAAACACATGAAAAGGTTTAAGTTAATAAATGGCTGCAACCCTTTCACTTCACCAAGGCCAATAGGCCCTGATTATTGTAACAAATGTTGTTTTATTCTAAATCAAATCTAGAAAAAGATTATACCAACACTTCAGCTTGATGTTCTGTGTTATTATATTGTGACATAATATGGATGCCTTGACTCTGTCTAGGTGTTTGGAGTCTGCTATACTTTTGTTAATAATGTTTCTTCTTGCATTTCTGTCACTGCCTACCACAGGTTTACTGGAACTGACGATCTATCAGGGAGGACTGAAAAAAAGAATTATGAAGTGTGGGTCATTATCAGTGAACAACCCGTCATCAGCCCCATGGTGAGCTGGTGACTGGATACAGCTGTGATGGGGACAAGGGTGGGGAGCAGGCTGTAAAGACACCATAGGATCTTTTCCCCAGCTAGGGCAGGTCATGCTAATGGGATCTGAATGGGGAGGCAAGAGTACAGGTCCTGCACCCACAGTAAATCCTCCATTGACCCTGTTATAAAGTCAGAGCACTGTTATACTACTGCCTCATGTGTTGTGCAAGTCCTTGATTCTTTAATCTGTAATTTCATTCCAAAAAGATGTATGTTCTGTGTTTCAGCCTTCTGCACCAGAGTTGAACTACAGATATTAGTTTGGCATGAATTTTCCACCTGAAGTCTTTTTTCTCCAACTCACAGAATCTTCCAAATGATCAGATAAGATATTTTCCTCACATACACCATGAGGTCAAACTCAGCTTTAACATGTGATTTTACTGCCACTCCTCCGTTCTGTGACATGGAGCAAGCACGCTGTGTTAGAAGATGCCAAGAGGGACCGGCTACAGCCTCTTAAACTCAGAAATTCTAAATATCTTTTTCTTATACTAAATACTTTGTAGAAGTATGCTGAATTTGATGAGTTCTCATCAATACACAAAAAGAATTTCAGCAGACTGGAACAGGCTGTAAGGACACATCAGTCTGCCAGACTCTGGGGCAGTACTGTCCTGGACTCCCTTGGCTACATGGACTGGAGAGCTTCAGGTTCCATGCCATCTGACTTGATGATCTTATAGGTCTTTTTACAACCTAGATGTTTCTATGGTTCTGTGATTCTGTGGCTGCAGCTTAGAGCTGCCTACACCACCTGTTTGCAATGTCACAGTCAGGAGAATGGATGCTCTGCAGTCCTCAGTTTGAGTTGTTGTTGTCCCCTGAGCTTTGAGTCAGGGGACTTCCCTTAATCAAGGAATATCCCCAGAATGATGTAGACCTTTCAGACAAGTCAGGTTTCCCCAGTTAAATTTCATTACTGAGAGACAGTTTCTGTGTCCTTTGACTGCGGATGGTGTGATGAGTTCCCAGGAGCTGGGATACCTGGCTTCTCTATTTCTTCCTAGAAAATGTAATAAAGCATATCAATTTATCAAAAAAAAACCCAAACAAAACAACAAACCCAGGTGGCCATTTAGTGTACACACAGTAGACTTCTGCTTTAGATGAGCCAAAGCACTCTTTAGGCTGTATTAA
Organism: Coracopsis vasa; assembly: GCA_026283785.1. Classification (NCBI taxonomy): domain Eukaryota; kingdom Metazoa; phylum Chordata; class Aves; order Psittaciformes; family Psittacidae; genus Coracopsis; species Coracopsis vasa. Next base: position 10,234 of record JANHGB010027138.1, on the reverse strand, counting down.
TTAGGCCCTCATTAACTATAATGAAAGCTTAGACACTTAGGGCTCATGTGAGCACCTGCCTGTAGAGTTCTGAATTTAGGTGTCTTAAACTAAAGCTGACATCACTAAGAATAAGTTATACCAGTAGTGTGTAGATATTTACCACCAGTTCCCCTTATTTGTATTGGAAATCACAAAAGGGGGAATTGACGGTGTAACCTACACTTCACATCTGCATCTAACCATTTGATATAAAAGAAATTGTCAAATTTGCTTATTTGCAAGTTTTTCAGTTGTTACCATAAGAACACCACTTGTGGTAAAATAGAATAATTTACAAATTAATTGTCTAAAAAAATTAATGGTAGCTTTTTTGATGGTTGTGTACAGGTGTAAGGAATGTACATTTATTTTAACTGACATCTATACCTTTAGATTGCTAACTGCATATTCCATATTCTCTTAATGTGCAATGGAGACATGTAAATAAGATAAAACTAACAAGCTCAGGTACTTCTAACAATTCAGCTATGAAAAAACAGGGGTCAGAATTACTTAATATATCCTGCTTTTCTATCATCTGTTGGGTAGATACTTGCTTATAATTTTACAATGACTTATGATGAGGATTGTGCTACGAATAAAAATACAATTTGTGTGTGTACAAAACACAGCAGAATTTAGCAAGGAAGATAACCTTTCTGATCAAATCACTAACAAATGTGACTGTAGCCAGAGCTAACATTGGATGAACTCTGAAATGCTGAAAAAAACCCAAGTGCTTGCTGGCACAAATTTGAAGATGGCTCTGTTGTGTTCCATTAAGAGGATGAATGTGTCCAAATCACAAGTCCAAAAATAGGCTCAAACTCCATCAAAAGAAATTCATTCAGTCCAGGTGCACCCCTTTTCCAATGAAGTTTTGATGGTAGATGATAGATGGTAAATATAAATTAGCTGTACTGGATCAAAGACCAGCTGTAATGATGGGGAGAGAAGAATGGCTGCATTCATCATATCATAAAGCGGAGAGAGACACAAAGTGGTACTAGCTAAGCTGAGCTGGGAATATGTGAAGGGGAGAAAAAGGAAAGGGAAACTAAGATATAGAAGAGAGACTATGAATCATCATGCACAATCAGTATCCATATCTTTAAAAAAATGATTACAGAAATGTGAAAAAGCTATTATTTTCCAAAAGGATGCTGCAGATCATTTAAGATCATTTCATTATCCTTGTACTGAAACCTCTAAAAATATTGTGAAAAGAGGTTGTAATTCAAGTTTGGTTTTGAGATGTTGCATGTTTTAATATTAGCTTTATTTTTTTATCAACATGTAAAATCCAAATACTAGCTATCAGTAAGGTTTTGCTAAGAAAGAAATCTGCCTGTAAATGAAAGCAAGACAACTTTTGCACAATGAGAAAAACACATTTATTATGGAAATTCAAGCCTTTTTTGATTTTTGCATATGTAACTTTTGATTTGTGAAATCTTATACTGGAAGGAAAAAGGTCAAATAGGTGCAGTTCTACTCTGACAAGTGTTTAACACAGCTAAACCATCCCTTTCCCACAAAGCTCAAGATGTTGGAAACAGAACATGAGTTGTATCCTGCTCTTCTCCTGGACTTCATTCATCTTTTATCAGTAATTCACTTTGCACAATAATCTGTCCCTTTACACCACAGCTTTACTCCCTCTTGATGCTCTGAATGATTCATATTTGTCATTCAAAACAATTAGCGTTAAGATTCAGCCTCTGAGTTTCATCGAGCCTATGGCCACAGGCCCCAGAACTTGAAGGACATTGGCAAAGTAAAGGGGAATCTAAATTGCTCAAGGTAAAATGCTTGCCCCTTGCTGGATACCAAAGTCTGAAAAGAACATAACTTTTTTTCTCTAATGCTCAGAACTGGCCAGAGAAAGTTGATCTGAATGGGTAGGAATCGCTTATGTTTGCATAGTCTAGTCACAAAAAAGTATAAGTGCGTCAAATATAGCATATCCTAACTACAGTAAATATATATACTAGACATTACTGATTAATAGGAAGTCAATCTCTCCTTTCTTCCTTTTCTGTACAGCTGACTGTTGTGAGGGTTCATATGTTAACAGAGGCAGAATTAGGGAAGATTTTACTAAGTTTGTACTTCACAAGCCTTTGCAGCAGGGACCTTCTGTGTTTATACACCACTTACAGAAGTGGGGTCCTGTCTTATCCTAAAATTATATCAAGTAATTTTAATAGCCATAATAGTCACGACAGTGGTAATAAGAGCCCATCAGGCTCACCTGAGAGCTACATATTAGCACACCTGGTGATATTTGAATTCATACCGTGCTCTTTGAAGCATTTGAAAGTTATGCAGGATTTCTTTGGTCTTTCTTCAAGGCTATGCTGAATAGACACAACGGATCTAAAATTAATAGATAATTCATTTCCACACTTATGCAAAACTGTTTAACCTCAACACACAGTAAAGTCATTGAAGATTTTATTTGCAAATTTCACTGTGATTATGCCTTCATTGTGAAGAAGCTCTGCTCTGAGCTACCTGTACCTAAGAACAGACTAGTTCCTCCCAGGTACCTGTGAGCTACCTCTTTGATTATCCAAGACACAATTTACATATTAAACAAAACAGAAGTATTTTATGCTTCTTAATATGAGAAAGTGATGACAAAAGGCAAAATTCGAAACCCCCTCTTCGATAGTAGTGATGCACTTAAAAGTTTAAATCTGCTTCTGATTACCTAGTAAATAAATAAATGTGTTTGTCCTAATGTTTGACTATTCAAGCTTATCTGGAAACAGTGCAGAACTAATTGCAGCATGGTTGTGGACTGACTCTTTCCCAGGTTTATCACTGAATCATTAGGGTTGGAAAGGACCTCTGGAGATTATCTAGTCCAACTCCTCTGCCAAAGCAGGGCCACCTACAGCAGGCTACACAGGAACATGTCCAGGCAGGTTTTGAATGTCTCCAGAGAGAGGGATAATCCACAACCTCCCTGAGCAGCCTGTTGCAGTGCTCTATCACCCTCAATATAAAGCAGTTCTTCCTTATGTTGATGTGAAACTTCCTATATTTTAGGACCATTGCTCTTCATCCTGTCACTGGGCACCACTGAAAAGAGTCTGGCACCATCCTCCTGGCACCTGCCTTTGAGATATTTATATGAATTAATGAGATCCCCTCTCAGACTTCTCTTATCTAGACTAAACAGCCACAGCTCCTGCAATCTCTCCTCATAAGAGAGATGCTCCAAAACACTGGTCATCCTTATGGCCCTCTGCTGGACCCTTTCCAGTAGCTCCTTGTCTTGTACTGAGAAGCCCAGAAGTCGACACAGTACTCGAGATGTGGGGTGTTGTGAAAGATTTATACCCTGCGATATATGTTTAAGACTTTGCTTTTCTTTCCTTCAAAAATAATGGGAAAAAAAAATTGGTGCATTACACGTTTTGTTATATTGATGTGGTTTACAGCAGTATGGCTAAAGTAACAAAACAGGAAAAAGTTTTGCTTTATAGTGTCTAGATGCTAGAATAAATAGACATACTCTAACAAAACAGTAATAACTTTGTCAGTATAATATAATGTGAATTATTTTCCCTATCAAGTGGTTTTTGATCCAATGTAAACCGGTAACGACATCATTTTGATGGGTAAATACTTAGTCCATAACTCAAAAAAAAAAAAAAAAGAGTAACAGCATGCTTAGTCTTCCTGTGTCTTCTTGTACTCTACATACCCTAGAAGATAATTTCAGATGTTCATGTCTTGTTTCCTCATAAAATGAGTCAAGCTGTATCTATCTGGTAATTTTTCATTTCTTTTAACTTGCCTTTGACAACACTGATGAAACTGCCTTCTTTGAAAACAAACACCCCAAACCGCCTTGGCACATGGATGTCCATATTGCTGTTGTAGCCATGATGGTCTGAAAATGTAAATAAAACGAGATTTGTGAATGATCTCAAAGAGGCTGTGCACCTGAAAGCAGGACTGTTTTTCCAGCTACATATTAAGTTTTCTTAAAAGTTTTGTCCTTCATGGGCTGGAATGCATTTGTATGTCCTCATGTCCATTGATTCTGATCTTTATTATCATTCTCTCAGGAAATCTGAATACATTTTCCCATTAACTCTCACACTAAGGTTTTTTTCCTAAGTTGTCTTTTTCACAGCTTCTCCCACAAGAGTGTGGATAAGGAAAAGGTTGGGTTTTTTCCAGCATTTGGCAATGCTTATATGGAAGCATCTTGGCGCTCCAGACAATTGGATACAATTTAAAGCCATTTTAAGGCAATCTTAAATTATGCTGTCAGGGATCTAGTATGAGCTCAGGAATGAACACTGGCAAAGGATTGTTTCCCTACTCCTCATCTATATGGGATCACACTTCATCACCTAGTTATATATTTAGATATATTCTAAGCAGTGAAAAAAACTCACATGCTTGTCTCAGAAAATAATCAAGTTCAAATGAGTGAGAGCTGTGATTTTCACCTGATGGCTGATTTAAGAAGTCTTAATGAACTTCCGACTCTAAAAACATGATGACCACTTTATATCTGACTAAACAATAATTTCAAAGGTTGTAATTTCTATTCAGACCCCTTTAATTGCCCGCAATAAAACAGTAGTTTGACAGAGTGAAATTTGCCTATATTTCTTACTTTCTTACACTTTGCCAACATCTGCACAGTTGGCTTGCCAAGTTACTCTTTCTATTGAACTGAAATACACAGCTTAGGAAACACAAGTAGTTCTTTTTTTTGCTGAGAAAAACATCATTCTGTTGGTTAATAGTAATCAGAAGTCATTGAAGTGTTTACTAGATGGCTAAGCAATGAGACTTACTAATAGCTCTTCCTTCAGAAAGGGTTATCAGCCTCTGCTTCGCTTTCATGTTTTGTGTCTTTTATCTGAAAAGCACTTTTTAGGCCTACAATTCATGACAAACATAATGAAGGTCCATACAGATTTCAGATTGCTAATCAACTCACTTAATTTGTCAATGAATGCCAACCTATCATATCTACTTAATGTATAGCATGCTTAAAATAAGCAGAACTGCAGTGTATATTAACACAAAGGGGGTATTTCACTGCCAACAAAAGACTGTTGTACACAAGTTTTTAACAATGTGTTACTGATTCCCAAATGGTGTGTTACTGATAGCAAAACTAGCCTTTATAATCGTTCCTTGAATGCGTAAAACACAGTGCTCTTGCATTTGCTGAAAGCTACATAGCTGTTTGAGCAAACAAAGAGGATTCAAAATATTTGATAGCTAAAACCCTATATTACTGAATTAGTAATAGCTAAATCCTTTACCAAAAGATGTACAACTAAAGAAGGAATTGCAGACCTCCCAGTGCTGTAAAGATCATGTAGTTATCATAAATTAAGATGAAGCTAGGCCATCTATATCAAACAGATTTGGGACACATGCAGATGTCCTGCTTTTACTGTGGGACTACTAAAACTGCTGTTACTAGGAATCCAGTTTTAGTAATGTTTTTAAAGGATATGAAAGGCTGTTATCAAGCTTATTGTAATTTTTTTTAATTTCAGAATGCTTGTGTTTGAGCTGCCAAATGAACAGCCTTGTTAAATCCAGACTTAAAATTTTAAAACCAAAACTGGACATTCATGTCTCTGATCACTTGTAAAACTAAATAGTAATACTGCAGGATGATCTTGCTAAAGGAAATATGACAAATGTCAACGTGGCATTTTCTACATGTTTTAAAATTGAACACTGCTTAGTGTAGGTGCAATTCTTGTGAAATTATCATGTGGCTCTGCAGCTAGTCTGAACTTCTGTAATCCCATTTTGTTTTGGCAAATGCACGTATCCTAATTATCTGGTCAGAAATGCTGAAACAATAACATAGGTTGTAGTTTAAGAACACTTCTCATGCAGATATCATCATAATTATTCCCTTGGCAGTGAGGGTTTGAGATTCAAGATTCTTTACACACAAGCTTAAAAGTATGATTCCAAACTTATTTAACAAGTTAATGGAAAATCCTTTGTTAATTTAGGTGATTTTCTATTATATAAACTGCCTTACTGATTTTGGACAGGGATATTCACGTAAGAAAAAAACACCTTTTTTAGTAAAATTAGTAGGACAGAGGCATGATTAAATGCTTAAGATCCTTGTGAATAAGGGAAGTGCTTAAACCAAACTCTTTCTACTGTAGACAACTTAACCAAGGAGCTAAACTATCCTTTTCCAAAATGCGAGAGTCACAAAAGACACAAGGATATGAAGGATCATGTCAGTGCAAGGATCTGTCTGAAGTCCATACATTTTGGCATTAGACTTAGCTTTGCTATTGGCTGTGACTTGGAATAAATTGCATAGCTCCTTAGTACCAGAGCTTCCAATTCCTTTTCTGCTGTGTGCTGAGACACACAATGCTAATGCTTGTAGAACAATGTGAAAGTCTTAGACAAAAACTAATATGAACTTACTTACACTATATTATTTCAAGGACAAAAACTTTCATTAAATTATTCAATTCAAATTGTATTCAGACCACCCACTAACACATGTAATTAATGCCTTAATACTTATCATACCTACTTCTTTATCATATTTTAACATCAGTAATGTGTTGAAAATTGAGTTGTTTAGGAAGATATGGTAAACCAACCCACACACTACAACTGCTATTCCCAACACCTGCCCTTTTACAGCTAGTGTTCTTCTTGGGTTTTAGGCCTGGCCAATAAATATTAAAGAAAAAAAGGAAGAGAAGAACAAAAGATTGGAAAACTGTGAAAATTAACAGAAATGCAAACCAAGAATATTAAGCCGATATTAGAATTATCTTCAAAGCTTGCCTGTTGGTATTACTGGCCTTTAAGCATACATTTGCAAGTTACATAAAGAAAAAAATACCCACAAATAAATGTTACAAACCCTAATTGTTGTAACTTATCCATGTATTCCAGCAAAAATGTTCAGTGCTCTGCAGAAATGTTTGTTCACTTGCTGCAAACCATGTCACAAATCTTCAGTGCAGCAGCTAATATTTTACAATTGATCAAATAAACTGGGATATGTATTCTAAATATGTGACTTAATGAAAACAACTTAAAGATTTATGCTCCATTTAATGTACTTAGCTGAAGTCTCATGGGATTGCCAAAGGAGATAAAAACTGCAACATGGGTTAATGCTTAGTTATCTTTTGGTTAACTTATATAGCTTAGTAGCAAAGGACATGAAAGGAAAACCTTTGATAAAAATTAGCCTATTTTAAAATTCCACAAAAGACAGCTGCCTTTAAATATAACATAATGTAAACTTTTATACTTCCAAACAAGAGCTCATAGCTAAACTTCATTTGCAATTTCTAGAAAAGAACAGTACTCTTAGCTGCTTGGTGTCCTATTAAATATAAAAGTCAGTTTGGTGAGAAAAATGAAGAATGTGAAATGATAAGTAGTGGTGATATCTCTACATATTTTCCTATTTCTGTCTTGCACTGGCTTTTGCTACGCAATAGTGAAAAACAAGATTCTGCAATGTAGAAAATTACTAAAGAAAAAGGAAGAAATAAATTATGAGTAAATAGTCATCTAGGTCTGTGTCAAATTCTCAACATTTTGCATACCGAAATAGAAGTATAAAACATATTTGCTTCAGTCCACTGAAGAACAGTGTTATTGATTTTCATAACTATATCACATTGTGGGTGAATATTTCTGTGGCTAAATGCTATAACACTGCTGTTATAAATATTAAAACAAAAATTGCTTCATGAATTACACCTGATTGGTTCTGTGCTTGAAATCAACTTGAGCCCTCTCAGAATCCAAGGTAGACCATGTACTCCAAATCTGTTTTCAGTCTTCTTAAATGTGTTTGTGCTCAAATCCAGCAGAACAAGCAAACACACATATTATTAAGTACTAGTGACTGAAAGACTGCCTTTCTGAGACTGATCAGTCCAGATACCAAGCACCAGAGACTGGAATAAAATGTGGTGTGAATAAACATAGAGGATCAACCTGTAGAAGAATAGTCCTTTCTCAAATGTTATATTACAGGAAGAAAATATCTAATTGAGAAAAGACACTTAAGGTCAGAAAAAGAAAAGACAACATTTCTCTGTGGTTGTTTTGCTGTTTCAGGAAGAAGGAGAGGTAGGCTGGCCTTCTCCCTGTGTGTGCATTTGTCTCATAAATTACTGCTTGTCCATGAATCCTAACCCGTCTTCATTTTTGAATCTCACTTTCAAGGAAATGGCAGAAAATTACTATTCTGATATTATTCCATGGTTTATTTACCCTACTCAGTATGAAGTTGAACTTGGTGCTTAATACTGACATAATGTTGCTCCAAATCACATTACTAGACATTACTACATAATGTTACTTGACCACTGAAGTTTAGTGGCTGCTGTCAAATACAGCTTTTGCCCTTGAGAGATTTGTGAGATCCAAGAGAAAAAAAACCCCAACACCACCTTTGGAAGAGCTGCAGGACTGTGTGTGTTGTAATATTCACTGTGAAACTCCATTTTAATATTTGTGGTTTTAAAAGGATGGAGCTGAGGAAAAGATTTCTTTCTGGCTATCCAAGCAGACAAGGAAAGACAAGAGGGCATGCTGCGAGGCTGTATCAGTAACACTAGCCTTACCCCTTGATGGCTTAATGTCAGCAGGGCTGGTCTTGTTGAAATTAATCCAGTCACAATAATGACATAAAGACATGCATTTATACCTCTATTGACTTTTCACGTTCACAGGATAATTGTTGTAACATTTTCTTAAAGGCCAAAGACCTTTTGATGATAAATATGTCTCATTACATGGAATTTTATATGTAATCATCACATGAGTCTCAGTGTAATTCAATGGCTGTATTTGCCATATGTTAATCCTAGCATAACAAGCCTTTAACCTATGTGACTTAATTATAGGCATACTATCAGATTTACTGTAAAAAAAAGCTTTTACATCTGCTTTTAAAACGCCTTTCACTCCTTTAACACTTCTGTGAATTGCCTGTCAAAAAATGCATCTTCTCTGCTCCTTACCTTTCTTGAACACAAATCCCACAGATGTGCAACACCATTCGCTTTGCTGATGTGAAGACAAGTAGAGCTAGAGAAGCTCCTCAGTGGAACTGCTGAATAAATCTAGACCTGGGAAAGATTCCAACTGTGTTTTGTTTGAAATACCTCCCAATTTGCAATGTATAATTGATCAATTCTGATGAGATTTTTCAGTCAGCAGTGGTGATTACATTTTCATTGCTTGTGAACATGATGTGTAAGACAATGCTTAAAGCCTTTCTAAAAAGGAGAAATATTGGTAGCAGCTATCTTAGTAACTTAAATCTATGAACAGTTAGAAATGAACAGCAGATACAAGGAAACACTGAAGGAACTGGATTTATTTAGATTAGAAAAAACTCAATTGCAAAAGCCTATACTGTAAATACATGTGAAAATAATCAAACGTTCTCGCTGGCTTCTGTAAGAAGCATGAAATCACAGAATCATGGAACAGTTGAGGTAGGAAGGGGCCTCTGGAGGTCTCTGCTCCAACCCAGCTGCTTAAGTGCAGCCACCCACAGCCAGTTGTCCAGGATTCTGTCTAGGTAGTGTTTTAATATCTTTAAGGAGGGAGACTCCACAATCTCCCTGGGCAACCTCAGCCATCCTCACAGTAAAAAAGTGTTTCCATACATTAAGGTGGGTGCTCCTGTGTTTCAGTTTGTGCCCATTGACTCTTGTCCTGCCACTGGGCACCACTGAAAAAAGCCCAGTAAAAAATTAAAAAGGTTGTTAGGATTTGACAATCTGAATTGTGAAATACTGGGCTTTGATGGAAATTACATAACCAGAGGTTTTAAGAGCTGGGTATAAAATATCAGCTGGAGTTTGTCGAGTCCCGTGTGATTTTCCTTCTGTGAAAGTGGTTATACTGTGCAATCTCCTGAGGTGTCTTTCAACCTCACAGCTCAGTGATTCCGTTACTTTCCTCCATTTAGTTTCCCCATACTATTTCTTTTGATCACGTTTAGAGCACTACCTTCAGTTGAGCATAGATATACTCCTGGGAGCCAAAGATTTTATAAACTAGTGCTTGTACCATATGGCCTCTTTAAAATGTAAACAGATTATAGGTATTCTTTCAAACATATACTTCAACATGGCAGAAAATAAACTCCATAAAACCAATACTTCTTTCATGAAAAGGCTTTTTCGTATGA